>VXAD01003976.1:673532-914272 GCA_013399195.1 Dicrurus megarhynchus
TTTTTTTAAGTGGGGGTTAATTTTAGACTTGGCATCTTTGCCCCATGAACTTCCCACATGTGGTTAAAGCTACAAGCCAGGTCCTGCCACCAGCCATATTTACCAGAAACAGCAGCAGAAATTTCCAGCAGAACAGTAAAGGGGCTGCAGTTCCTGTTGTTCTGCCAGTATATTTAATCTAAAAATATTATTCATCTTGCCAGCCGCTTTAATGCAATTGGGGAATGGCAGAACTGGGAAGAAAAGCTCTTTGTTAAAAAATTTCAGCTCAGAAGTCACTCTGTTTTCTCCTATATTGTCTGCTGCTCTTTTTTCCCTTTCTTTCTGCATGGCCTCCTTTGCTGTTTACCCGATCTGCTTGTCAGGCTTCTCCCAGTTGTATTAATCATCATTCAATAAAACACTAATCATTTAAGATGATTGTGCTTTACTTTTAAACACAACTTTTTAAAACTCAGCACAAGGAGAGACGTAAAAAGTTATCCAAAGGAAGAGACAAAATCCTTCCTCATTTAACTACCTGGATTTACATCATGGGAGTAACCTGGAAACAGTTACAGGGATCATGGCATAAAGGCTGGGCTTTGCTGAGCCAACCACAGCCCTAATCTTTGGCTTTTCCTTGTTTTGTTGACTCTGCCATTTCTTTTCTTTGTAGTTTTCTGTTGCTGAAGCAGAAGCTGGAAGATGATCAGAGAGGAAAGTGGAGACACTGAGGTCAAGTGTCCTTGAAGTATGTTTGTGACTAATGCATTAATGAGCTTATTTGGGGAAAATCCAAAACCGACTTGTTCTGCACCTCAGCATGAAGGGCACCTGCCCAGGGAAGGGAATGAGTCGGGTGAAGGGTCTGGAGCACGAGTCTGGTGAGGGGAGGCTGAGGGAGATGAGGGAGCTCAGCTGGAGAAAAGGAGGCTCAGGGGGAGCCTCATTCCTCTCTAAACCCTCCTGAAAGGAGCTATAACCAGGTAGGGCTCAGCCCCTTCTCCCAAGTATCAAGTGACAGAACAAGAGGAAACAGCCTTAAGTTGCACTAGGGGAGGTTTAGGTATGGTATCAGGAAAAAAATTTCTTCAGTGAAAGGATTGTCCAGCCTTGGTAGGCTGCCCAGGGCAGTGGTGGAGTCACCATCCCTGGAGGGATTTAAAAGATGTGTGGATGTGGCCCTTGGGGACACGGGTTAGTGCTGGCCTTGGCAGTGCTGGGTTAATAGTTGGACTCAATGATCTTAGAGGGCTTTTCCAACCTAAAAAAATTTATGATCTTATGATCACAGTAGAGCAGTAGGCAGCATTCAAACCAGCCCATTCCTTGCAGCAGAGAACAAATACAACCCCAACACTCGTGGAGCATTTTTAATTTAAAAAAAATAAGTTTAACTTCACTTTGATGACCCCACAGCCTGTTTTGTTCCGCAGAAGTTGCCTTTCCTGGGAGTTGCTGTGCGCCAGGCAGGATCCAGCCCATGGCACGACTCAGGCACTGTCTCTGCTGGAGGTGAGGGTGGCAGTGAGCTGGGATGAGCTGGGATGAGTGCACCTGCCCAGGTGCAGGCTCCCAACCTCCCTGCAGATGGCTGCGAGGGGAAGGACTTTGGAGGATGGTCATGTGGGTGCTCCTGGCTTTCAGGTCAGCTCACTGTGCTCGATTCTGAGCTACCTGACCTAATTTCAGCCTTCCTGTGCTAAAGGGAGCCTACAAGAAAGATGGAGAAAAACTTTTTACAAGGATGTGTAGTGACAGGAAAAGAGGGAATGGCTTTAAACTGAAAGGGAGTAGTTTTAGGTGATATATTAGGAAGAAATTCTTCTCTTTGAGGGTGATGAGGCCTTGGCTTAGGTTACCCAGAGAAGTTGTGGCTGCCCCTGGATCCCTGGAAGTGTCCAAGGCCAGGTTGGATGGGGCTTGGAGCAACCTGGGATAGTGGAAGGTGTGGAACAAAATGATCTTTAAGGTTCCTTCCAACCCAAACCATCCTGTGATTTTCTGATTCATTCCAGGTGAGGGATGATTGCTGAAGCTTTGGGGTATGTCAGCAGTAGAAATAATCCAAACCTGCTGCCTTTTATTTGCACTTTTACGTAGATAGGTGAGGATACATACAAATAAAGAAAAAGCAGAAGAGACTACATTATAAACCAAATTACGGTACAAACCAGACAGAGTCAGAGGAAAGCTTCTATCAAGTGAGTTTTAACCTTGCACACACCTTCATTTATAATTATTATTTGTGATGATTACTGCTATTAATTTATTTAGTGAACTGAGTGTATGTGTTATTCTGTCAAGGGTCAACAAAATAAACAATTTCTTCCCCCTTTAAATCCAGTGGCCTAAAAGTGGCAGGATGAGAACGAGATCTAGCACAACCTGATACCAGCATTACATCCTGAACATGGGGTCGTATGGGGGAGGCTCTCAAGAAGACCTCTGAAGAAAGAAACTATAGAATGCTGAGCTATATTAGTAGGGAAGCTGCTGCAGGTGTAGGAGCAGGCTGAGGATGTGCAGTCTGGAACGGGCAGGGGAGCCAAGGCTGGGGTGGGCAGGGCTGAGGGCTGCACTGGGAGGAGAAGGGCTGGTCTCTGCCTCACTGGTGAGTCAGGGCAATGCCTCAGCCTTTTATCCAGTGGAAGAACAATATTGGGTCAGATTGTGAATTAGCCACCCATAAACCAAACCAAACCAAAACTCCCAAGGAAAAAACATCTCTCTACAGTGCTTTGTCCATCTCCCAGAGCTGGGTGGGCTTGTGAAACCTGAGCTGTGGTAAGGGAGATCTTACCTTCAGCATATCTTGGACCTTCACTCCTGAAGTTGTGACATCTTACTCCATGGAGTCCATCTCTGAGCTTTTTTGCTCTGCAAGAGCAGTGTAAAGCCAGAGAGCTGGAGATTGCAACTATTCATAATTGGGCATAAAATGCTGAATATGAAGGGAAAAAAAAAGTGACTATACCAGCATTACAAATGATGGAGTATTCCCTTTCCAGCTTTTGAAAGCATCCGTTTGGATTTGGGGAAAAGAGGAGAGGAGAGAGTGTGTGTGTGTGTGTGTGTGTGAGTGTGTGAGATGGTGCTGGGGTCAGGAGAGCATTGGAAAGAGATGAATTCCCTGACCCTCTTCTGTGGAATCTTAATAACGTGTTAAGTTATTGTGCAGCAGAGGAATGCAATTAGCACAGCAGCCAAATCCTCCTCCAGCAGGTCATTACTGCATTAGTAAATGGAGGCTGTTAAGGCACACAGCATCCCTAAACATACCAGAGGGGCTGCTGGCCCAACAGGATCCAGGATTGATGAGAAAACTCCCACTGCTCTCTCCCCTTCTCCATCCAATTTTCATTATTGCTTTTCTGATCAAGCATGCGACCACATCCTTCCCCATCCTCCCCCACGCCCTCTTCCTGAGACACATTCCCAGGAGGCCTCTGTGGAAAATCAAATCACAACCCACCAAGAGGTGTCTGTGATATATGCAAAAGCAGCCTCCAGCTGTGAAGAACTTAGCACTGCCCTCGGAAAACTTCCCCAGCCGAGGGGAGTGGGCAGAGCTGTGCTCCCTGGTGAGGGGCAGGAGCAGAGCAAGGCTGCTCTGTACCAGTTTAACACCAGGAGAGAGATGATCCCATCCCAGCCTTAGGTGCTGACCCATTCCCTGCTTTGTCCTCCTGTGTTACAGGAAAATCTCTATCACACCTTGAGGTGCAGGTTGCCAAGGAAGAGGATTCTCCACAGAAATCTCTAGACATGAATTAACCCCGTGGTTTCCTAGGTCTGATCAACTCCTAGGTTTGCACTGCTCCTGCAGTCCCCTGAGTTAGCCTAAGCAGATCCAGAGCAGCCTGGCAAACCCTGCGGATTATACAACAAATGGCATTTGTTTCCACATGTTTAAATTAATTCTGAATATTTGGAACAGTTCTGGTTAAAAGAAAGGCAAATTGGCACCTTTTTCCCATGATAAAATGTAACCGCCTGAGGTTAATCATAAGGGTAATGAGGGAACGAACCAGTGCCTTGCTCGTGGTCCAGACCTCCATCCCAGCCAGGTCAGGACATTGCCAACATCCTGGGGCCCCTGAAACATTACACCAAGTGGGCTCCAATACAGTGAATGAATGTTTTTTCCCACCAAAATGTTGAATATTAGAGTAATTCCAGCAAGCTTCAGGATGCCATGCCATAGGAGCCAAACACGTGAGCTCTTCAAGGATGGGGTAGGTGAAGTCACTGCTGCTGTTTCCTTATTTCGGTAGAGAAGCTGAGGGCTGACTCTGACAGAGATCTGGCTGCTTTGATAAGACAAAACCCAATGCAATGACTTCTCATAAGGCAAATGAAAACACAGGGATAGAGTAAATTAACTGACATTCTTGGCCTTTGTCTTCAAACACATGCAGGTATCCCCAGTAGCCACTGTCCCTCTGAGATCATTGCAAAGCAAATGCCCCAGGTTTTTGTTATTGTGTGTGTCCAACAAACAGGAAAGTCTGCAGCAGCCAAGTGGTTGTGTTCCACACAGTCAGGAATCTGAGAATTAGAGACCATAGTACCTGCTTATAAATAAATAAATAGAACTATAGCTTTAAACATATAAAATAATGATTTTTTTTTGCAAACCAGAGTGCTGTTTCCAGCTCTTCAGCATTAGAGTTCATGTTTATATTGCTATGCAAATTATTCCTCATAGTGCATTTACAAATTTTATGTTCATTATTAATAGCTTTATGAGTTTTTCCCCTTCCTGTTTGGTGCTATCTATAGTGCTTGGGTAATACATAATTAACGTTAACTGCTTGTGCTCTGGCCCCCGTGCCAGTTTACATTAGGATATTTTTTCATGTCTTTTGTCTCTGGCTGTTGGAAATTGGTGTTCAGTGGGAATGAAACAGCCAGATTACTTTGTGCTGCTCTTTGCAGGTGTTTCATCTGTCTGACTGATGTGATGCTGGTGGATTAAATCACTAATTTCTCTCCTTTTTTTCAGACTCGGGTTCACAAATATGTTTAAACCTTGACAAGCCTGGTACTTTCCCTTTGGGTCAGATTTTTTCTACAATCTATTGATAATGCAGCCAGGGTGGTTAGAAGTGTAATCCTTCAGTGGTGTTTTCATACCACAACAGCCCAAGGTAAATGCAAGTAATCAGAAACTCCCCAAAAGTGCCTTTCCTAACAAAATCTGTTTCTTCAGAGAAACTGTCATAAACCAGAGTGGCAAACACCGTAATAGAAGTTATGCATACATGTCTGAACAAACAATTTCCTTTAAAACAGACTTAAGGTTCCAGGTAGAATGGATTATCTTGCAACAGTCATGGTTGAGATTAATTGACAGCCTCAGCTGGAGCTGCTGGAAGGATAGGGCAGGGATACATCATGGCTGCAGGGATAGTGATGGAGGGAAGTTTCAGGTGAGGACAGAAATGCTTTGATGGAGCCATCTGTAGCAGCCAGCCTGCTCCCTTCTTGTCGGGCCAAGCTCTGCCTTGTTGCACAACGCGGGATTGCAGCCTCTATCTGCTGAATGCATCTCCCACAGGGGGAAACACCCAGTGCTCCAGAGGAGAGAGAAGGTCTGCTGCTTAGTGGAAAATGCCAGCACGAGTGGAACACGGAGAAGGAAAGCTCAGCACTGAAATGGAGCTTTCCCATCTTCACCCTTAAGCCCTGGGAAATTGCAGGGCTCCCCTCTGTGCTGAAGCAGGATGGTCACAGAAACATCAAACTCTGGAACCAGTTTTCACTGAGACTTTTCCAAGGCAGCAGCTTCTCTCCACTGTCAAACCACCAGAGTTAATATTAAAACTTTGAGCTGTTCATGTCTTGATGTCTCAGGTGCCACAGGCCAGTGACAGGCTGATGTCACCATCAGAGACAGCGATGGCAATGTTGTGCCTTTGTGTCAAACCAGCTGTTAAACAGGACCAGTTTGAGATGGAGCAAATGTGGGGTAATGGGAGATTTGAATACAGCAGCTTAAATCAGTCCGACCTACTGCCCCTTGGTGAGGCACTGAGATGAAATAACACCCGGTTCAGAAACTTAATGTGTCAGGACAAAGTTCTACATGCTCTGTAGGCCTAAGGGCAGGGAAGGACAGAGACAACAGAGAAGGTTTTCTCCAGAATGTGTCCAGACCCTCTTTCTGCAAACTGAAGGGCTCTGCATGATGCTTTGAAATGTGAATTCATGAGCACAGAGCTCTGCCTTTCATATCACTGCAAGGATCAGAGTAGAATGAGGTAGCGTAACCTAACATCACATTTGTAAAATAGGATATTGAGTTTGATGATATTACATCCCAAAGGATTTTGAAAGTTCTAATATCTGTTATTCATTCCAGTGATATGTGTTTGATTTTGTGCAATAATAGCCGACCTGTGCCATTTTTTGTGCCCTGGCGAGCATTGCCAACATATTTTAAGGGTTCTCTTGGACTGGGAAAATGGGATTTTGGGGATCGTGCAATTTTATTCACCTGGAAAACAACAACAAAACCAGGTTCCTCCTCTGAACCTTGAAGCTGAAAAAACCAAAATCATGAAAACATTCTCAAGTACTATCCAAAGGAGTAAAATCCTGTTTTTTTAACAATTGAATGTTAGGAAACCAACTGGATTGGAGGATGTTTTATTTTAGACTATCAGCTGTCTTTGTTCAGCTCTCTGGGTTGATTTTGCAGGTATAAGCTCTGCTCTGGGTGCTTCAAGAGAGACCCTTTCCCTTTGCTGAAGCCATCCCAGCCTCCTTCTGTGTGAATAAGTTGAATCCTCACAGCTTTTTGTGCCTTCTCCCCTTGTCTCTCTCTTTTACCGTCCATGTCATGTTTGCTCAATTTACTACACAACAAGTATTTCCACTTCTTACCCTGAAGGGTCAAGTGAGCTCATGAAAAAATCTGTCTGTCTCCACGCATCACCACCAAGAGTGCCCATCAGGCCCAAATCAGGCCGTTCTGTGCTGCTGAGTGATAGGTGATGGTGTGGAAAGGAGACAGGGGTTAATCCACAGGGCTGAGAGAGTATCTCAGCGTGTTTTAACTAGCAAAGGAGCCCCGATTGCTGGGAAGGCAGTGAGTCACAGGCCCGAGTCTGTGTTTGTGTAGGTGTGTGTGAGAGAACGAGAGAGGCACACACGGCCCTACGCGCTGTGCTACCCAGGGACAGATTTATCGGGCTGCAAGTGGATGCAGCTCCCACTGAAATCAAGGAAAAATTATTCTGTCCTCCTGTTCAAGTGTGCTTCTGCTGAACACTGCCCTGCCTTGTGCTGAGGATGCTTCTGGGCTCTGTCAGGACGCATCATGGCAAAGCTGTGCGGAGAATGGGATGTTTCTGTTTTTCAAAGGATTCTGGTTTATATGTGTAACATCTGATTCTATCACTTACAGCTGATCTTTGCCTTCTGGCCTCCCTGTGAGAACTCAAATTCTTCCCCAAACCTCTAAAATCTAGATTGGCAAAACTCCAAGCGTTACATTTCATGACTATTTTTGCTGTTGTTTCTTGGCAGAATGAAATTGAGACCTTTTCAACATATCTCTGGAAAAAAGACACACACTCTGATCAGTCTATAATCCAGGAGATGTAGAAGTTGCATCTCCTGGGTATAGGTGCCTTTAATGAAATTCTTCTGTTTGCCTCCCATAGTACAACTAACTCAGGTGGAGTTTGGGAAGCAGAGTTGTGTTTGATGACACCACCACACACGCCACTATCACTCATATCATAGCTTGGTGTTACCCAAACTTGTTCCACTTGCTTTTTTGCCCTGTCCATTAGGAGACACAATATTACCCTGAGCCAGACCATTAAGGAATTTACATGCCAGCTCAGTCATTTTAGGAAAGAATCTGGTTCCTTTGGTGTACCAACTGAATTTTTAATCTAGGGGTCAGTAGATGAAGAATGGCACAAAGGATGGCTCGTACTTATAACTGTGAAGGAAATGTAAATCTATCATCAAATGTGGCTCTGTGCTCCCCTTCCTTCCCAGCTGTGGTATTCAAACACTTCATAACTGTTCCTCGGTGTCCTTCCAGCACAGCTCTCAGTCAAGGCAGCTCCAGTTCTCATTTCAGAGGTAGGAAATTGGGGTGCAGAGATACTGTGTCATTTCAGGGTCACCCAAGAAGACTTTCTTAGAACGACAAACCAAACCTTGGCTTCCTCAGCTCCTACACTATTGTCCTTCCCCTTTGGAAATACAGGTAAATACACGTTTTTGAAAGTGAGACACTGACAAATCACACAAGGAACTGCTTTCCCAGCATGGATAAGCCATTGTACAGGCATCACCCTGCCACGTAGACCACGCAGGGAGCCTGAGCGGCGGATCAGGCACGGCCTCTCTCTGGGCTGGCAATCACCTGGGTGGCACCAGTGGGTGCTGGAAGAGGCTGAGCCCGTGGGTGGGTGCGGTGTTCCTCGAACGTGCTGCCTGAACTGGGGAAAGCAGCCATGCCCTGCGGCGCAGGTGCTCCTCGGAGCACCACATTTCAGGGAGGTGTCAGAGACAGACGAGCAGCCTGTTCCTCCTAGAACATGTCTGGGTCTGTCTCCTCCTGGAGAAGGGATATAAAAGGGCAGCTGCAATAAGTGGCTGGTTTTTATCAGGGCACGTTGTGCAAATCAGACTTTCTGGGGTTAAAAAAGGTAAATTTGTTGAGCAGAGAGGGGGTTTTCTTTGTGTGGAAACCTCCATGTCACAGCCCCCTCAGCTTGAGGATATCTTGCATTTACCTGCAGGTTGGGCTTAACCCTGGCTCCCAGAGATACAATTAATTAGCTACAAAAGAACTTCATCTTTCCTGTAAAAAGACAATCCTCCCCCTCAATTTTCCAGCCCTACCATTGAGTTCCTAATGTCGCTTTGGCCTCAAAGCTTTGAAAGAAAAGAATAAAACATTTAATTTTGTTCTTGTTTTTATTAGCAATAATGCATCTCTTGATTTTCTGACTCATGCTGGTCGAATTTATGGGGAAAAAGGTGCTGGGGTCTTTTCGCTTCAGAGTGGAGCAGAAAAATTGCTTGTTGGAGCTTGAAAAGCAATTTCATCATCAAATGTGTGAGACTTCCTTTGAGTACTGCTGAGGGGGGTTCGAGAGGAAGAGAGTTTTTCTTCTCTGTGCTTGTTTTGGTTTGTGAGTCTCTCTTATCACCATGCATCAGACCTGTGTTTATTGAATTTCCACCAGTTGCTGAGATCTATGGCATGATTAACAGGAGATACACACAGGGAGTGGAGAGGGTGCCTTAGGAAAGGGGAGGTGCTTGTGGCGAGGCTGTAATGATTTTCTTGTCCTTTGCATGGGAGGAACGCACACATCGAGTGTTTGTACATCATCCAACCCTGTGAAGCCCTGATGTGGTAAGAGCCTCCTGAGTAATATATTCGGAGTGATAAAAGTGGCTGCTATCTGCTAATGAGAGCGGTGGGAATGAGAAATGAATCCTTGGTTTCATCATTTTCCAGGAATGCAGTTCCTTCTGGCTTCCCAGAGCTTCATCTACCATCCAGCTGCCGTGTGGGTTGCAACTGAGCGTGCAGTCGGGAGAAGAGGGCAGAAACAACGTCCTTCAACACCCTGAGAATGCCAAAATAGTATATTTGGGTACATGATACAGATGTCTTCAGACATACTGACCTCAGAGTGAAACTTTCTGAAAAAAGTACCAATAGGGTTTTCTGTGAATGCAATATAGGGCAGGGAGAGCTTTCAAAGATCTGCAGAGACTAACAATTATTATTTAATAAAACTCAGTCAAACCTTTGACTGGAGGCAGAGTCTTGCACCAGAGATGGGAAAATAGGTCTTACTAATGCTCTGTCATGATAGCAGCCCTTTGGGAGTCTTCTCCTGGCTCATATCTCAATTCTCTTTTGATTCTTTTTTTTTTTGTGGCAAAATATGGCCTTGTGGTTTCCAACATTTGGGGCTATAAAATTTAATAAAAAAATGATTTTTTAGTAGATTTTGCTTTTAAAGGGGAGAATAAAGAAAAGTTGAACTACAAAAGCTACGTTGCCTCTAAAATTGAGAGGAGAACCAAAACCTTGGCATAAAACAAAAGGATCCACCTTAAAAAAAAAAAATTAAAAAAAGTAATGAAGAGATTGAGTGTATCAACAATCAGCTGATGCCACCCAAGTGCACAGTAATGTACTTAGGCAGCAGTAAAGAATCAGTCATTATGTGTCAGAACATTACGTAATAATTTTGATGTACAAAAATATCTCCGTGGTCTTGTAATGTGCAGGAATTAATTACAACACCCTTTGTGTTTGAAAAACTAGGTGACAGAGCAACTTTCTGGTCTGTTTTAAATTTAAACCAAAGAGGAGGAAACTGGAGAGATGATGAATGATCCTGTTATCAAATTGTGAGTATACAGGTGCCTTGATTATGTTTTCTCCTGTAAACAACTCCCACTGATCCTGATGAAGAGGAAGGTGCTGGGCCACAAATTTACCAAGAAGGAAGCCCAAAAAGTGGTATATTTTCCCCAGAGCAGATTGGTCTTTGATCTTGGCTCCTTCTTCTCTTTTCTTGGAAATTAAGGTCTATCTAAATGCCCAGAATTGTTTTGCTTTAGACACAGTGAAACAGTTTGAGCAATGCTGGATGGAAAGGGAGAGGTGCACCAAAACATATAAACAAGAATGTTTATAAGTATTAATGGAAATTATGAAAGAATTGGTGTTTTCTGACAAATGAGTTGGTCAGCAAGCACGGACTTCATTGCCAGGGGAAGTTTCATTAATGTTGTTTAGATATGAAATCTTACAGTGAAGGCACCTATCATTTAGATATGAACACAAATGGCCTTTTTTTAAAAAAAAAATTTAACTGAAGTCACTTCTTAAACCTAAAAACCCTGGAAAATAAGAAGAAAACAAGTCCCACAGAATTCTGTGGACAAGAAGGACTAACCAGTTTAGAAATCCTGGCTGCTTTTGGATTTCCTTATCTCCGCTGAGTATGGAAAGATCAGATTTGTATTTAAATAACTAAAGAGTAACACAAACCCAGAAATCTCAGAATAAGAAGATGCCAAGTGACAGTGTCACAGGACAGCTACAATTTCTTGTACCAAGAGGCTCCTTTGAATTAGAAAGCTGGTGGCAGACGGGTTTGTCACTGCCTTTTGACCAATGAACTGTGCCTCACCTCTAGTGTGGCACTATTATTTCCCACGTTATTGCACTTTCTCAGCTCAATGAGGCACTACATAATAATCATATTTAGACATTAGACAATATTTTTCTTCCCATGTGAATACCTAGAAAAGCTAAAGCAGAGTTTGAGGCTAACATTTTCCAAACAGACTTCTCATTCTTGAAACGTCAGGTTTCTAACTTGAGGGAACCTTGGACTGATTTTCTGAAGACGTGAGCACCTACAGCTCTGTGCTGACCACATTTTCCAGCCATTAATTGTCAGATGTGTTTTCTCAATTTGGAAAGGTCTTGGCTTGATTTTTAGAAACTGCTGAATCCCCAAACTCAGTGAAAATCAGGCTCTGCTCAAGCCTCTGAACTCTTTTCCCCATCAGTTGTTTTTGAAAGTCTTGGCAATGGACTTAGACTCAAGTTGTTGAAACCTCCAACAGAAACAAGATGACTTCAGATGTCTGATGAGAGACCGCATTTGTCTGGAGTTGGTCTCTGATCCCTTGCTTTTGTCGTTTTCAGTTCTTGCTTTCAAGATATTTCAATACTAATTTATTTATTTTTTTAAATGAAAGGTAGATTTCCTGGGACCCAACTGACCAATATTTCCCAAGTCCTGCTTTATCTTTGTTCTTGGTGAAATGTCCACCAGACCTACAACCAGCTCCACAACTGGACTTTCTCTACTCTTTTGGTATTGTACTGGACAATGTGGGGAACATTTGTCAAGAATACAGAAACTATCTTCCAAATATTTCACAGGAAACCTGAAAATGCTTGAATGGGAAGATACAATAAGGATCATCATGATTCTTGTACAAAAGGCAAATGAAATCATTGTGCTTCCCTCAAGGAACTGGGATATCATATATTGATTTATTGCAAAATTAAAATTATTCTTCCTAGAGATGGCATTTGAGAGAGTAACAGTTTTTCATGGAACCTTCTAAATTTTTTTCTTTCATTTAAATGCAGTTCTTAAGGAAAAAGAAACTGCAACGACTTCTATTTGTCCTTATCAACTCCAGCTCAACATTTTCTACATTTACTGGACAATTGATGGCATACTCAAAGAGAAGTCCTGCAAACTCCTCCTGAGACACGGAAATCAAAATTCAATTTGCTTCCTCAAGTTTCCTATAAAACTTGAGCAACTAGAACACAGATGCTGATTCTGAGAGTCCCAACCTCTGAGAGTTGGATACAAAAACCTGAAGCTTTATGAGGCCATTGGCACTCCATTTCTCTGTAAAAAATTAAACCACAGCATTTTCACTCAAGAACAATGAACCAAAGGACACGTGCTGGATTGGTGACATCAACCACCTCATACACTTTTTTTCTTAAAGTTTGCAAGCTTTGTAACCTAAAATAAAGTGCATTGTCTGGGCAGAGCCCAAATCTTTCTTTATGGAAATGGATATTTTAAATTGCTTCCCCCTTCCTCTTATAGCTCCTCATTTCAGATATGTATACACAGGTATCTGTTTTCACATACACTTCTAGATGACCTTTTGGACTTTGCCTCAATTAAGCTCAGCTTCTCAAACTAGAGGAAACCATTACACTCTTTCCACTTTGTCTCAGCACCTGCAAAGCTGGCTGATATAATCCAGTGTAAGTGGGCCACTGCAGGAGAATTTGGTGCTCAAGGAGAATGTGTTTCCTGTTCACTGAAGAGGTAAAAATGGAATCACCATTCTGACTCATTCAAGTAGCAAACTCCTCTGAAGATCACATGTCTGCCGAGCCAATGTTATTTTTGGCAGCTCTTCATGGAAAGCTATGGGTTTTGTTTTGCCACATCTGTTCTCTCAAGTATATTTTGCTTTAGATGAGCCTGTTCCACCTTGTGATTTTTTTTCTTGGGGGGGACGGGTAGTAGAGAAGAGGGTAGAGTTTGAATACTGCCTTGCATTGCAAAAGCACATTTTCATGGGAGAAAAAAAGTTCTCCCCTCTGGGCCTTAAACAGTATTTCCAGCTATTGTGTATATTCCCCGACCCTTACACTGTTTCTAAGAGAAATGATTTCTTTTGCAGATGTTGAAAGGAATACACACACAAAAGACTCTGAGGACTTTTATAAAAAACAGGGAGATGGGGCATACAGATGTGCCACAGACAAATGGGGCAGAGAGGGAAGAGAATATTGTGCAGAATATGCGGAGCTTTGAAAATCAGATAGACAGTGAGGGTGCTGTTTCAAGGATCCAAGGCTTGTAAGGCTGAGCTCAGAGGCCAGGCTGCGTTAAGCCAGCCCATTGTGTCGCCCAGCAGGAATCAGAGAGACACAGTTTAGTGAAAGCCACGGGCTAATCTACCACGTTTCTTTGAAATATGATTTTTGTTTTTTACCGGCAGTTGGTTTTCATTGTGCTGCAGTTGTCATTACTGGAATGGGGCACTTTTTGTTATTAGAAGGTAATTATTTGGGAGCTGCACACCAGTGCTTTGGTGGTGCATATGTGTGTGCAAGACAAAGCATGCACACGTGTGTTTGTGAATGCACAAACTTTTAAAAACCATACCCAGAATTCGTTTGATTTGCAGATTGATACATTCCTCTTGTTCACTTTGTATATATTTGCTTTTTTTCTCGCCTATCAATTCTCTGATTTGTATCAGGGAAGGATAACTTGTGTGTTTATATGCTCCTTTTCTTTCTTTTCAGAAGTACTAACCCTGTACCCCCTTGCTTGATGACTCATTCCCTTCTCCTTCACATAAAACACCCTTTCAACAGCTTAGCAGTGCAAACATTAGGCCTGTCTCTTGGTCACAAGGTTATTGTTTTCATATCTCTTGGAGCAAGACCCTGGGATAGCTCCACTGACAAATTAGCAGTCGTGTTGAATGAACAATTATGTCAAGGCAATATTAATCTGGGGCCCTAGCTGGAGCAGAGAAGGTGCCTGATTTCATAGAGGAGGAGGTGCTGAGAGGAGAACCTATGTGATCTCATTAGATAAATGCACAACACATACAGGTGGGATCTCATTAAATCTTTAACAGCTTTGTATGTTTACTTCAGCTTTCCTAAAGGAATGCCTGGTACTCATAGATAGCTGAAGCTTTTCTCACTAAAAATGGGCTTCCTTAGATAGAAAAACACCCTGTGAAGTAGACATTTTTCTCTCTTTGCCTCAGTGTGGACATCTACATAGGAAGTGGTTTTACCTCCAAAACAATCTTTTAAAGGAGTGAGTGTGTTATTGCAAGCCTCCTACCACCTCCAAGCTGAGGGGCCTTAGGAGTGTTCCCATGACATTATCCTGGTTTCAGGGTATTTTTTTGAAGCAAAAACTGCTCCGAAACAGGAAAGTTAGTGCTTGCCTTCAATTTTCACAAGCTGGGATCATCCAGGAAAACTGACACCAAAAATA
Source organism: Dicrurus megarhynchus (assembly GCA_013399195.1). Taxonomy (NCBI): domain Eukaryota; kingdom Metazoa; phylum Chordata; class Aves; order Passeriformes; family Dicruridae; genus Dicrurus; species Dicrurus megarhynchus. The sequence continues at coordinate 688,097 of VXAD01003976.1, forward strand.
TTTTCATAGGTCCCCTCACAAACCAAAACTGCTGAGTTTCACAGGGCTGCTCTGCTGAGGAGCTCAGCTTCCTGTGTGGGCGTTGGACTTGCTGACTTACACACCAGGGAAAACTGAGCTCATTCCCAGCCAGTGGATCCCCATCCCAAATGCAGCCAAAACCCTCAGAGGCACCTGAGTGAAGCCTCCTGGCCCTGTGGGCAGTGGCAGACACTGTGACACCTGCCAGATCTCTGATCTTGCTGATCACCCACCAGCCAGAAGTGGTGGTATTGGAGTGAGGTATTGGAACAGGTTGCCCAGAAAAATCATGGCTGGCCCATCCCTGTAAGTGTCCAAGGCCAGGCTGGATGTGGCTTTGAGCAACCCGGTTTAGTGGAAGGTGTCCCTGCCCATGGCAGAGTTGATCTTTAAGGTCTCTTCCAACCCAAATTGTTCTATCATTCCATGATTCTCCCAGGTGAGGGCGGCAAACCAAGAAGGGACAGACCCAGAAGGAAGGGGAAAATGAAGGAAGAAAAAGACGTCTGCTGCTTCACCAGGAACATCTTTTACATAGTCGAAAGTCAACTTGCATTAATTCCTTGGCTCTCTCCTGACAGGGAATTAGCACAGCTCCATGTGGAGTGGTTACGAGGTGCCACATCGGTATCTGTCACATAATCCTTCACATGGAAGAGAAGGGCCTTGTGCAATGGATCTGAACCTCTGGGCCACACACTGGATTTTCTCACTTTGCTTTCTTGACATCTCTTATCGTCCTGAGGATGCACTTTGCTAAGCAAACCCCTAACTGAAGGCTCACAGCAAACTGCAGAGGTATCCAGAAGCCAGAGGTGGAAATCTGGGAGTCAGGTTATTGTGAGCAATCTGGCTAAGATAGTCTTGAAGTAAAGGTACCTCCTTACGGTCTCTGTTTTTGGAGTAGCAAGATACGTTTGGGCAGTGAAATGAGTACAGAATTTTTTTTCCCTGTGTGTGTTTGTGGGATTTGTTTGTTTGCTTGTTTTATTTTTAATTAAAGCTCTTTTTTTTTTGGTGTAATTTTGCACTCGGAAAAAACCTTCCTGCCTCCAAAGCTGTGTGTCTGAATCTCTGATTCCCTTGTATCCCTGATGCCCAGCACCACACACTGTTGAGATGTGTATCTATGATGTTTGTTCTGAGTCTGACCACATTTTGGGGTACAAACCACGCCCTTTGAAAGGAAAACTATTCTGCTGCAAATGCAAACCTCAGCAATGCCCGAGAGAGGCAGCATCTCTCTGATGCACAGGTGCTTGGTCTGCTCACCATCCATGCACCTTGTGATGCCACAGATAGGTATGGGCTATAGACAGGAGCATGCCTTTATCTATTTCAATGTTTTGGCACTCTGGGCTGTTTCAGTTCTACTTTCCTTAACCTCAAAATGAGATTAGAGCCAGACTCATGTCAAGTGTCCCACAGCTAACCTCTAAACTAATTTTTTATTGCCTTGAAGAGAAGGATTGAGAAAAATATTTATAGGCCCTGGAAGAATAGTAAAAGTTTGCAAGCATTTAGGGCTTTTACTCAATAAACCTTTATGTGCCCTTCATGCACCCATTCAGCTCTGGGAAAAAGTAAAAAACAAAAACCAAAAAAATAAAAGCACAGGGAAGTTGTGCTCTGACAGTAGGTCGAAAAAGTCATAAATTCCAGATGAAACCAATACCCACACGTTGTAGGAACCCATGTGTAGTCAGCCTATTGTACAATCCCAAAAGCAGGGAGAAGAATTTGGACGGTTCGTGTTTGTCTTCAGACTTCTCATTTATTTTTTCCATTTTGGTCAAAATGGCCTCAAACTTTTTAACACTGGTTTTTGTTTCTTATTTTTTTTTTTTTTAAACTATGCCCACATTCTCTGTGATTCTTTTAATCTGTTTCCTTTTGGTGTTTTGGATCAATCAAAGTTTCCTCACATCTGCAGTCCATGAGTGATGGTATCTCCTCCGTTCCCACCTCCTCAGTACCTGACGTCTCACTCACTTCACCTTCCATAATGTTCACTCTTCTCTCTCACTGACTGTGACTCTAAAAACTGATTTTTTCCAGGGAATACCTCCATGAGTGTAACCTTCTAGCTCACCCCCTCTTTTGGGGGTTTGCTGTCCACCATGCATAAAAGGAGCTCCTCATTCTTTTGCTTGCACACTGCTAACCCCACCTGGCTGGCAAATAAGTACTCAGGGTTGCCATAAGTCTTGGTGCACAAAATGAACAAAAATTTTTCTTCCCCTGTCTCAGTGTCACTGCTTTATTTCCATTTTTCTGCTTTTCAGATTTCTCCATAGCCCAGCTCATAGGCTTCTTCAGCCCATGGCCCCAGGAGCTCACACTGTAATCCCTTGAGCAGATCGCTGATGAGCACTGATCATGTAAATAGCATAGTTTTTATTAGTTATAACAAAAGTAAAGTCTCTGCAGCTTCCATGTTAGATAAGGCACAGATTTCATATGAAGAATAATGAGGAACACCAGCAAAAAGCAAAAAAATCCCCAACTCCCCAAGGCAGCAAAAATTACTCCCGGTTATTATTGGGATTTTGTTGTGCTTTTTTTTTGAGGCTGAAACTAAACTTGGGACAACACTTTGCTGATATTCATATGAAACACTGTAAAAGTCCACACCAATCTGAGCAGGTGAGACAAAGTACAGAGGAAAGGAAAAATCAATGCCTTGCCTTGGGAAAAATAGAGCTGAGAAGCTGAGAGATGAAATGTCTCGCAGAACAGATCTCAAGGCAGAGCTGAGAACCTAACACAGAGTAGTTTGGGTTGATCCTTTGGGTGCAATTTATGCAAAACCTAGTTCATCAAGTGGATATGAAATATTCAATACCCTGAGAATCCTCTGCTCTGCAGTGCTGGCTCTGGAGATGTTGGCCTGTCAATAAATCGTTTGGTCAGGCTGCCCAGGCCTTGCCCACGCCTTGAAAATACACGTTGAGAAGAACATGCCATTTCCAGCACAGCAGCCTTCAGGAGAAGCGTGCTCACATTGCTGTCTCCTTAAAACTGCTCCAACTCCAAATCCACACAACAAAAGTTTCTGAGGCCAAGGAGAGAGCATGCAGGAGAGGCTGGGCAGAGCCTCCACAGGTCTGTGTTTTGCAGCTCTTCAGTGCACAATACATTTCTGTAGTTTCACTGGCTGTGGCTTGTCTGATCTAGTTACACTCTCAAATGTGATCAGATTCCTCAGGGGATACTTTTTTTTCCCGGGCAATTTCTCTATTCAGCTTTATGCTCTGGTTTGTCATTTGCAGTAAATATACTGAATTTCAATTTTTATCTCTTTACAAAAGTATTTCCAGAAGGCTGCATTGGCTGCTGCTGCCCCAACATGAATCTGGCTGGAGCTGGGTGACAATTCCATCTCGTCTGGGCAGGGAGCTGGGGTCAGGCTGTGACACAGGACTCCCTTGTGATGAAGGTGTGCCAGAAAGTGGAGATTCCTTTCCTGGTCTGCTGGCAGAAGTCCAAGGGGGTTTATATACATCTCAGGCCATTCAATCTGTATCCTTTTCTGATGCGGAAAAGGAAAAAGGGGTTAAAGCACAGCTCAGGAAAGGGCAGAACTGGAATGGAGACTCCTCTCTCTACTCTGCTATGATGTGTGGTAAGTGGCTGAGGAAAAAAAATTGGAAGAGTCCTCAAATTTTTAAATTAGTTGTGATGAAAGGATTCCTATAAAGCTGAATTAAAATTAAAAATAATGACTATAGCTAGACCTACTCCAACTGGAAAACAGGACCCCATTTCTAATAGGAAAGGCATCACAGGGACCAAGGAATAGGGAGATCCTTCATCCCAATTATCAGATCCTTGAGGATATTACATCCCCACAATTTCCAGCTCCAGGGAGAAACATACGGACCATCTCAGAAGCACAGGTTTGCAGATACATACTGAAGTTGCCCAGGAAAGTTAAGGCCAGAAGGACCTGGACTCCTCCCCAATGCTCTGTGAGATCATTTTCCACCCAAGGGATGCTGAACATTGAAATGAGAGTGAGAAAGGAAACATCATGGAAGAGACAGAGTGAAAGAAGTGAGAAAGATTGGCAAGTACATTGGAAGCAGAAATGCAAACAGAGATGAGGAAACTCAGGGAAAGTTCCATCTCTCCTGCTTGCTTCTTCCAGACACAGCGAAGTGATGTCTGAAAAGTGATGAATCAGGGACCACAGGCAAGGACAGGAGCAACAAGGCTCAATTGTGTGACCTGAGGCACAGATGGAAAGTAGAGCAGAGAGAGGGAAAGCAGAGAAGACTGTCAGATTTCTGTGGGCATTACCATGCTGCGTGTGCTCTTCATAAAACATTTATCATGGAGGATGCCTTGCTCCTTTGATTTGGGATTCAGAACCCTGACCAGACTTACACCAGGCATTTTCTTTCTCTCCTTTTCTTTGTCTTCCATCTAATTTTAATATAAATTAGGTAGAAATGCGCCCCACTCATATTAGACTACAGAGAACAGATAAAGAACTGTATCATGTACACCCCAGGTCTCTAGAATTTGGGCTTCTCCCTGATTCTAACAGCTCAATTTGAACAATGGTTAAAAAGGTAAATGACATCATTTTGTTTGCTCATCACAACAGCATTAACATGTGAGCATGAAGAAGCATTTATTTGTCTTGGCAAGACCCAGAGCTGGGATAAATGATTCCAGACAAAGATAGAGTTATGTCTCTCAACTCCCAGCTAAATTTTGGGGCCAAATATGTACTCCCTTTACTACAGTAAATGTCACTTTCCTGATCCTAACACATCAGTTCCAGCACATATTGATGCAACTGCACTGCAGCAGCAGAATCACTCCCACTGTAATATTGCTCCCATAAAGCCTGGATAGAGGCCCAATCGACTGCATCGGACAACAATTACCTCAAATCAAATTCTCTCCTTCTGGACAGGGGTGTAAATGGGGAGCATCTTCCCCACAGATCAATGGAGCCACAGCAGAGGCAGTCAGGGAGGAGGAGGATGAAAAGGCAAGAGATGGGAGAGATCCTACTCATTTCCATTTTTGCCCAGGGAAGCATGAAACACTTCTGCTGCTCCCCAGTAGCTGTGCTCAAGGAAAAGCATCGACGCACCCAGCAATTATCAGCCTAAAAAGATAATGAGTGGCCAGGCAGCCCTAATAAAAGCATCTGGGGCTGCCATCCCCACGCACGGTGTGTCTTGCCTGGAGCACGGAGTGCTTGGCCACGTCCCAGGGGCAGCCAAGTGAAAGGGTCTCACCTGCTACCTGCAATCAATCCTTGCCTCCAGTGTCAGGCCGACCCCACCGGGGGTCACCCGGCAAGGCTGAGCCGTTGCTCCGAGTTTGTCAGGGGGGATCGGTTCAATGCTTCCTGCAAGGGTCAGTGGCAAAGGCTGGCAGTAATTTTCAGCTAGGTATGTGGAAGGGGGGGATGGAGCCTCAGGCACTGCTGGCTCCAATAAATACTTAAGGAATTTAACAACCCGGTGCAGCCCCTGTGTCAGCGGATGATGATGAGGATGTGCTGGGGCTCACGCTGGGTGTCGCAGGGCTCTGCCACCGAACATTCCTGCAGCAGGGAGTGGCAGCGCCGCGCGGGCAACCCCGTACACAAACGCTGTGCCTCATCTATCAGGTTTCTCCAGATAATTGGGATCAGCACCCACTGACACCATCGGTGTTCTGGGTGTACAACACTGAGATGACTCATGGCAGTGGAAAAAAAGAGGCCAGTGGGAATGTTCTGGCCAAAACTGTGCCACATCACAATGCAGGCGTTACTCATGCTGGCTCATTTCTTATATATGAAATAACCATGCAGCATGCCCAGGCCTACAGGGTAAGTAAGGGCTCCTTTGTATTTTTTTCAAACCTGGGAATTAGATGATATTTTTTTGTAGCCTTAAAGGGCTGGAGATTTCAATAGAGGTTTCCATTTTGCAGAAGGAAGGCACAATAACTACAGGAAGAAAAGGAGATTTTCTGGGCATAGAGCCAAACCAAGACACAGGTCACCTGGCTCCTATAATCTTCTGTGCCATAGACTCCCCATCTGCCTTCTGGCAAGTCATTTATTCTCCCCTCATCCTTTGTGCTGCAGCTGTAAGTGGGGATAATAACAGATCTCTACATTACGGGGCAAATGTGAGGGTGAGCGTGATGGTATCAGCACAACTATTGCATAATGTGTTGGTGGGCTGGAGGGATTACTGTCCCTAAATACTCCCTGGGAGCTGCCCAGCCCTCTGAACCATCATCTCTTGGTTGTTTGTACCTTGCAAAGATGAAGCTGAATCTTCAGGATTATCTGGCACAGGTTTTACACCTACTGAGACATCCTGCATGGTGATTGGGTTGCAACAAGTTCCAATTCTCCACTCAAAGTAAGAGATCAGCCCTGCAGGGGATGATGGCATTCAGCAAAATGAAATGATGTGTTTCTCCAGCAGATAAATAAAAGCAATAGGTTAAACTGAGCAAAGAAACTTTGTGTACCAACACCCACCGCTTCTGATGAGGCTTCTGCCGCCTCAGGTCTGCGAGCAGAGGTATCTGTGGGAAGGCATTTGGACTTCTATCAGTTCAAATAGGTCAGAGTGGCAGAAACCTCTGTTCTCAATAGCATGAACAAGTGCAATTTAGACTAAAATGGGCCTGGGAGTAAACCAGGAGCAGGTCAGTGAGCAGACTGAACTATTGCTGGTGACAACTGCTGGTCTGAGCTGGGACCTTCTAGGAAAAATGTGGAAGTTTTCCTAAGAACTTTCACAGAGGTTTCCAAGGTGCTGCCTTTAGACACAGCACCACTTCTGAACAAGCTTTCTCTCTGGAACAAGCCAAATGTACAGCTCAGGAATCCCACCCCTCTTGTAGGCCAAAGCAGAAAGGGAGAATAAGGATCTAAGTTGCACATCTATAAGTGTGTCCTGAGGAGGATACAAGCCAGTGTGACACACAAGCTGATGAGACCAGAAGCAATGGCAAATTACAAAGAATTTTTGGCTTGCCTATACTAATTTACTAAATGAAGCTAAATCTATTTAAACAACGCTTAAACCATTTTAAGTGTGTTGAGTTGGCACCAAAGTAACTTGATCTACTTTACATTGATTTAATTACACTGCTGCTATTTATAGAAAGTGCTGTTGTTTCTTATAGCCTTCTTTAGCTTCACCTTTCAATTGGATCCTCAAAGGAAGAGGTTTCCAAAATATTAGTTTTTAATGTAAATTTGAAATGCATTTAATTATGGCTGCCATGGGAGTGGGCAGCCAGCATCCCCCCAGGCATCCCACACTATGGAGATTAGATCTTTAATGCTACATAGAGAATCTTTTCATCTGCTCCTCACAGCACTGATAACATCACCTCAAAAATACCCAATCTGAACCCAAAAGGGAAGAAGAAATGAAATTTGCACATGGCTCAGGAGATTCAGTAATTCGTGATATTTCATTAGACAACATCTCCATTAGGAGTCTGACATTTGTATTCATGGTTGAGCAGAGGGATAACTTATGAGTTATCTCTTCTGTCTTTGTGAGTGAAGATTAATGTCATAAATGCTCAGCAATCGTGTATCATATATATATACACACTTCCACACACTCAACATGCATTATTTTTATCTTCTATGATCCTCAGGAGGGAAAACACTTGAGACAACAGTTTGGGGGAAAAGCAGTTTCTGTATGTTGTCAGACTGTGACAAAAAGCAGGGGAAAATTGTATCATCAGTTAAAGAATCTAAACAATAGGCATTATTGAGCCAGGGAGAGGGGGCTGTGTTGGAGCTCTTGCACACTTGCACTATTTAATAGGCTGTGTAAAACTCTGGGGGGGTCTGTCCTAAATGGTGAACCTATTCTTAAGGCAAAATGGGAAGAACAGGAAGGAGAGGCAATTCCCTGCCACCTTCCTGCTCTCAGAAGGTCCGACCCAGCAGCATCCAAAGTCCATTCTTGCCTAACACAGAGAAGTGTGACTGGGTTACCTAAAGAAAGTGATTGCAGCTACTGACTGCCACGGAGTCAGTGTGCACTGGGCCTCACCCCCTGACTGCCTCCTGTGCCAAAAGGATGTGTGGCAAACAACAGGGAATGCCAACTTTGTGCCATCTGGGGATTTCCTTAAGACAGATTTCTGGCTGCTTCAGATGGAGCAGCTGAGCTCACACAGGGTTTACACAGTCCAGGAGTCACTTCTAGTGAAAATCTATTATGAGCACTGTATAAGGAAAGTGCATAATAAACACAATTTATCACACAGCTCTCAAATTCACTACTGAGCTCTCACCTATGAGCTTACAGATTTATAGGCACTGGGATCCATGGCCAAAAGGTGCTGTGTAAGTGCAAATAGTTATGGTTGTTGAAAAGATGCTCTGGGGTTATCCAGTCCAGCCACATGCATTCCCGCAAATGCATAAGCAGGTTCAATGATTTGCTGCAAAAAAACCACTGCCTCATATTGTCTAAGATGACTGATGTCTCTTGAATTATCTTCTTGACTGTGCTTTTCATCTTAATTAAATAGGCTGGCTGGACCATGCCAAGAGATGGTACAGGCCAGATTTTCATTATTCTGGCTAGGAACATCTATTCCAACACAAGTGGGTCCAGTGCAACCCTCTCCTATAACCAAAAACCAGCTGGCTTCAGGATCTGACTGGATATCCACTGATCCAAGTGCTCTCAACTCCCTTCTCATCTGTTCCCTGTCATCCCCACACCCAGTTTGCATGAGACAGCTAATTTTAGGTCGTTTAGGCAGTTTATAATTTCATTTGCTGAACTTCACAGACATTCCTTTGAAGTATTTGAGATGACAAAGACCAGAAAACATACATAAACATATTCAGATTAAAGCTCAATTTTTGCTGTAATTTGTGTGTTATTTAGGCAAAAGAATACAAAAATCCAGAGGTTATGCCAGTAGCTGAGAAAGACCAAGAGTTCAAGCCCAGGCAGTTCAGCTAGTAAAGGTCTGACCCCAAAATGTGATCTGGGTTGGCCTGACTCAGCGCAGTGTGATGCAGAAACCCCCAGCTGTGCCTATGGGAGGCAGGATGGACACTCTGCTTCAGTGTTCTGCCCAAGCTTGTTATTTCTACTGTAGATCATTGACGTTGTCTCCATCCCCTGTCCCAGAGTTGTGCCTGGCAGAGCTGGCAGGGCAGCATTCTCTGGAACAGCAGAGAATTATCTGCAGCAAGCTGGCAAATCAGGCCCACTGAATGCCCGCTTCTCTCTTAGGTAGAGATGAGTGTCTCTTAAGGAGTTTCAAGGGACGTAAAATTAACCCGCAAGTCTAGCTACGCCTTTCTCCATATTTAATTTATTATTCTAAGGATTACACATTTTGCAACCAAACACCGAAATACCTCATTTTACCACCCTGCTTTATAAACAAAGCCCTGTAATTGTTCCCTGTTCTCTCTGGAGACATTTCTGAGCCCATTTGTCCACATTGGCTTGTGTGAGTGGGAGACACCACTGTGCAAATCTCTCCTGCAGCAGGGTCCAGAGGCTGTGAGCACTTCTCCTGCATGAAATTAATTGAGCTCCAAGGGTCAGCAGGTTATGAGTAGGCTCATTATGACAAATGATTTCTGTCTGAGTAGGAAGACCTTTGGGGTCAGTTCAGGATTCTGCCTAAATTTTGTAATTATGCCTGCCTCAGGCCTTAAACAAACTAAGTGTTCCTTAACATGCAGAGAGAGGAAGCCTGGAGATTAGGGAACAAGCAGAAACAGCCTGGCTTAGTCTAACAGGACAGACTTTTAGCTGAATCTTGTAAATAAAACCCCTGACAAGCTCAAAAGAGCTGGAGACAGGCTTAGAGCCTGACAGGAAAATATCTGGAGTCTCGAGAAACTATTTATCCCTGCGACAATTACAAGAAGTCCAGCTGGGAAAAGCTGATCATAATTCCTACTCTGCCTGCAACGGACATGCTTCACTTTTCCAAGTCCAAAAAGGATAACGTGCTGCAAAATATGAACCTTGATTGTACATGGAGCTGTGTTGGTGCCTTCAGGGCTCAGCTTGGGACTCAGAGCTCCCAGAGGAGCCGTGTCCCAGAAAGCCAGGCCTGGTTCTGGCATGGATATGGCCCCGTGGCTGGTTTCTGCTGAGGAGCCTGGCTGCTGCTTCAGCTCCTCCAGAGAGGGACAGGACCGGCCCCAGGTTGGAACTCACCTGCCCTGACTTCACAGCCTACAGGTTATTTGAATTTTGTCACAGTTATTCCCCTATGCAAACATGAAAGAGGAGGGGCGAGCACTTCCAAAGTGTGACTCTTCCCGCCCTGAAATAGGTGGGGAAAAGCCTCTTTGGACACCACTTCTTCAGGGAATGTGTAGACTTCCTGAAGCTTGGAGTGGGGTCTATAAATGAGGTGAGATGAAGCCACCCAGGCTGGCACATCCCAAATTCTGGAGAGACGGAGCCCAAGTCGTCCAGCCTTAGGCAACGCTGGTAGGATTCCTGGGCATGATCAAATGCACCAGCAGCATCTCCTACAAAAGAGCTTCTTTCCAGTTATTTCACATTCTGCCCCTCTGCAAAAGCTGTCTGTGGGTTATTCCTCCAGCCCAGAAGGGGATGTAAAAGGTTCCCTCATGCTGCTGGCCCGACAGACACGGATAGATAGCGAAACAACGAAAATGAGGAAAATACTTTACTGAAAGTCTCCAATTGGACTACAATACATGATGGCTCATGGCCACGTGAAATACCAATTTATTAGTCTAATTAAATCCTATACATGTGCATATAACACATATTACTACACTTTTAGCTGTCTGTGCAAGATATTTCATGAAGTGCACAGCAAATAACTAATCTTGCTTAAAAACGTTCACTTTGAAACTATAATTGGCTTTGAAAGTTGAGCTCAACTATTAGGATTTAAATCTGAATTTCTAGGACATTTATCCCTCCTATTCTTTCTCATGACTGTAGATTGAAGTTAGATATTTGTATAATTCGAAATTTGGGATGCAAAAATCAATTGACATGAAGGTATTTTATTCAGTATTTGTTTGAAACTCAGACCAGTCATTTACCCTTAACCAGGCTCCCTGTTATGATTTGCTGAAATTCATTCATTAGTCTTTTCTTACGGTACATTTTCTTCTAATCCTGAAAAACCATAGGAGCATAGGATTGCTTGAATCTATTTTAATTATTCATGTAAATTAAAGAGACAGAATAAAAATTATATATTCAGAGAAAATGGTCTTTCTCATAACAGTCTACTTATAAAAGCAGAGTGTTTTTTATTTCATCCTTTTCACTGGTCTTTTATTATGCTTTATTGCACTCTGATCACCATGGACACTTAAAATAATCTACAGACAAACATATTCATGGTTGTTTTCAAATAAACCAGTAATTCTGAGTGTGTGTGTGTTTGTGTGAATTTTTTTTGCAATGATTGCATGATTACACTCTGAACTGAAATAGCAGCACAATAAAGGATGGATTTTAAAATTACACTTAATGCAATTTTAATAAACTTGTGTGTTAATGATAGAATAAAAGAAATAATGTTAATTTTATTTTTAACAACGGAATTGTGAGCATATTTCACAAAATGTTGTCTTCAAAAATCTTATATTTGACTTTTATTAAGCTTCTAATTTGGCATTTTTTTATATTTTGAGATAATTTTGGATACATCTTACATTTCAGAAGTAGATTTATAGGCTCATTTTGGAAGCTGACAGATAAAAACTCAACTCTTGTACACAAAGAGAAATGGCTGCTGTTAAATAATACTGGGAAAGTAACCTAGAGAGATGCTCTGCAAATAGGCCTAGGACTTTTTTCCTGCAAAAAAGATGATCTCATTTGGCTTTGGGTTTCTCAAGGAATGCAGTTGATAATGTGTGGTGATGCTATTCATAGCGTGTTCCCTGTGCAGATCCAATGTTATCCAAAGGAGGCTGGCCTCCTCTTTGTTTGGGATTTCACAAGACAATTCAGAAACTCAGGCGAGGTGTGCAAGTCCGAGAGGAGGTGCTCAGGACAGGATCCAGCCTACTTTCCTCCAAGATAGACAGTGAGGAGATGGGAAACACGGGGCACCGTGGTGTGGTGGAGGAGGTGAGCACGTCCAGCCGGGGGTGATGCTGCATCTCCTCTTCTGAGCAGAGTCTCCCTGTGGTCTTTGGCAATTACCTGTGCCCAGATTTCCAGAACTGGGAACATGTAATTGCACATGTATTTGCCCATGTAATTACTGTAATTGTGACTGCAGCTGTGGTAATGGTATGGGCAAGCAATCAATTACACATCCAGACTGGGAGATGGCACTTCCTCCACAGAGCTCCAAACAGCATTTACAGCTACACCTTGCTGGCTGAACACCTCCAGCAAGATCTCCTTACTCTGTGCAGCCCTGTGCAGTACCACTCTATCCTTCTCTGGCAGAGAAACAAACTGTACGACCTAATCAGGCATTTCCCTTCAGTCCCCCAAAATGGTGCCTTTTGGAGACAGCGACGCAGATAGCAATTGGCAAAAGCATCCAGTTTGTGATATGCCAACACTCGGAGCAAGAAAACAAACAAAAATTACCAATGAAGCTGTAAAGGCAGGAAAATCTATTAAGAACCCAAGGGAGAAATTGCTTCCCTGATTACATACAATATGCACGATGTGCTCTTAGTGTACCCAGGAATGGTAGCACAGCTCCCTGGAGGATCGTGTCATCTGCTGGCCTGCAGCCAGATCTGTCACACTGAAAGTGCTCTTCTACTCTGAGAAGTGTCTCAGTAAAAAATAGCATCTCTGGGTTTCATGTTTATGGTCTCTTAATGTTCCAGTATCAGATATGTTCAGCTGACAAGTGAAAACAGGGCTGGGACAGAGGTTTAGGTTCTGGTGTAGTTTCCCCCTTCTCTGAGTGTGGAAACAACCATGGAAGCATCCCACAAACCTCGCCCTTTTGGGAAGGTTTTTTGTAGGCCAGATCATATCCTAAGGTTAGGCCCCTGCAGTCTTTAATCTTTTTTTTTCTCCTTCAGTTTCCTGTTTATCAGAAGGATTTGAAGAAGCCTACATGATGGGACTTCAGCATGCAGTGGTGATGCTGGAGAGAGAGGCTGTGTGTCTGCCTTAGCCAGACTGCCTCAACAGGGTGAGCGAGGGATAAAAATAGTTAGTGTTCCTTTTCAGTCATGAAAATGTGATGGAATAACCTTCTACTGAGTTCCACAGGATGATTAAAACACCTCCTATTATGGCACACTTAAATTCTATATATAGGTTATTAGATTAATAATAGCACCCTATTGATCCAGAGCTTTCCCCAAACCCGAAGTCAATACATAGAAGAGCTCTCATTGACTTCCTCCAGCTTTGGATCATTTTTTTTTGCCTGGGCTGAAAAGTTTTCCAGAGGGGGAAAAAGAAATGTAGGAAATACCTTGTACCTTGAGGATCAGGGAACTTGGACGTGATTTGTTCCAGTGCACCAACGACAGACTTTGAACAGAGCTGGGCAGAAGTTCATTTTTGTCAGTGTTGAATTTTATTAAAAAATTATATTTCAATTAAAAAGGGCTTTTTGGAGAAGAAGGAAGAAAGTCCATTATGAAAAACAGGAAAATAATGTGACATTGGCTGGATCACAGTGACTTTGCTTTCTCATTTCATTTCATTCAAATTTTTGTTTTGAAATGAACTTTAGGTGAAATAGTAAAAGATAAAAAGCCCCCCAAAAATCTCAAGCAAATGAACTCAAGTGTATCATAACAGAATATTTCAACTAAACCTGAAGTTTCCCTTGTGAAATGCAAGTTTGAAAAACTACAGCAGAAGTTACCTAAATTTTTCAGAAACTATTGAGGTAAATATGGAAAAAAACCACATTTCTAACAGGTTAGTTGATGAATGTGCAGTTTGCTGTTCATCCTGAACATTACTTCAAGAAACATTTTGCTAACTTTGAAGATGTCATGTTTTAAGATACTGATTGGAACATGAACTTCCATTTACTATGTTTGAAACATCCATACTGAAAAGTGAGTTCTTGCCCCATAATGCTGAAAATTACTCTGATGAACAAAGTCAAATAATATTATCAGAACAGAAAGAAGGAGAGACAATAATGGTAGAGAAAAGTACAAATCAGGATCTAGAGGAAGATCAACCAAAACCTTGAAATTAGTATAATAAGAACAATAAGCAGCGATGTTAGCTCACTCTTGTGTCACAATTAAGAGGCTCTTGGGAGCAGCGACAAGAAAAGGAGCAGAGATCAATTACATAACCCTAAACCCAGTGGGGCTGGGGGCACCATTCTGCTCTGTGCTCAATGCAAGGGCCAGGGGGCTCCTGGGAAGTGACAGAAAGGGAGAAGCTACTCCTGGATCCTCAGTTCCCCAGACAAATGCACAAATTGAGGGAAACTGCAATCCCAGCCCCAAGGAGCTTTCCTCTTAGCACTGGTGTCACCTTTAGCAGTCACCTCTGCCTTGTCCCACTGATCAGTCTTGCTGCTTGTGCTGTTTTAAAGAGTCAGACAAAGGAAGGGTAGTAAAAAAACATCTCCTGTATTAGCTTTCAGCCACTTGCTATCAGAGAAAAACAAAAGCAGAACCTGATCTTTTGTTGTTGTTTTGGGTTTTTTTCCCCTCCTTTTTGAAAAAGGGATTCCTCATCTTTACTGCTCCTTTATATTCTAACTGCCCCAGCTGGAAACCTTCTAGGCCTTTTTAAAACAGGATTAAAAACACAGTTTTCTGCATTAGCACAGCTCAAAAGGATAACCTCAGCTCTTTTCTCTGCCAGCCAGCTTTTTAATCCTGAATCACATGTCACTTCAAATTATGAATATGATTTTCATGTTCCCCTCGGGCCTAAATTTCACCCAAGTAAATCCTCTCATTCAGCAGCCGGAGAAACGTGTCAAAAGCAGTGATCTTCAAGCACTGAGAGTGCTCTGGGAGAGATCAAACTGTCCCAGACTGAACTCTCCCAGTGCCAGGCATCTTTTCCCCCTCCTGCTTATTGTTGTTGACACCCTGCATCCCTCCTTCCTTTCCCCCCGGTCTGAAAGCCTGGGATGGAAAGAGAGAAAACATAAGTCCCCTCTTAATTCTGAACATTGCTGGGATTGATCCTCCCTGCACTTGTGGGGGCAGAGGAGAACAAAGCCGTGCGCATGAGCTGGTTCTGGGGAATGAGGAATTAAACCACCCGCTAAAGCGTTGAGCTCTTTCATCTCCTGGCGGGGCTCTGCTGATAAAATCAGCTGTCAGACAGGAACTGGCCCTGATTTCCAGCCAGCCAGGTCGGTGTCACGCTCCATTTGATGAAGGAAGCCCTTCCTCACCCAGGATTCTATGTGCCGCCCAGATCCACCTCTCCCAAGTGTCCTGAGAACACGAAATGGCTTAGAACACCCTCGTCAGAGGAAATGTGTGTTTCCAACCCTGGTCTGCAAATAAACAGATCAGAATTGTGCCTTGTTCAAATGACTTAAAACCTAAGGATCAAGCCCAGAATCAGAACTCTGGGTATCTGAATGCTGGGTTCTGGAGGGGTTTGACATTAGGTCAAAGGTCTCCTCAAGAAGGGGAGATCTTCCTGGACCACAGGGGAGAGCCTTGTCTCTTCAGTTTCTTTAGGGAGACTAGAAAGCTCAAAGGACTGTGTTGACCTTTCCTTTCCTGCTCTGCCCCAATATCGTTTCTTCCTCTCTGAAAGGAATTATTTTATTGCTTTTGTTATGTTTACGTATTCCTTTCCCAAGACAACTGTGGCCATTGCCTTTACTCACTGTTTGGGTAGATCCTGCATCAAACCTCCAGGTGGGTGACAAGGTTTTGCTCTCCTTTCCCTAGTGGGAGCTGTGAAATGTATGGGTGCTGTACGAGTGAGGAGTGGGTAAGAGCAAAGTACATCCTCATTCAGTCATTTCAGGGCAAGGAACAGAGACTTTTGAGTTTGCTTCTGAAGTTACTCTGGAGTTAGAAATAATCACTTTTTTGAGATCTTCACAGCACCAATCCAGACACCCAAATTCACCTTTCTTCTGCAGAGTGGAGACAGAATTCTGGTTTGAGGTCACCTCCTCTGAACACACTTTTCCATGGGTTGTCTAGACGTAGTCAGAAAAGGTGATTTGTTATGGTTTCAGATCTGCATTTTTTGCAGGAATTCTTCCTCACAGGGGAAAGAAGGTAAAGACATCACGGAAGATGGATAGTACCCAAAACCCCCGTGCAAGCCCCCACAGCCACACTGCATGGTTGCGATGGTACAGGCATTTCCCACTTGAAAATCAGTCAGACAAATGTTTTCCTCCAGCAGAAGAGCAAACACAAGTGTGGAAAGGGACTTAGAGGGCATGTTTATGGCTCCCTTACCTTCCCACGGTGAAGAAGCCACAGGAGTTATTAGAGAAACCTCACCTTTCAAAACATTCCCATGGCCATGAACATGCTACTGAACAAATCTGTATCCTGGGAGGATTTCTCACTCACTGGAAGAACAACTCTGATCCAACCATTGCCAGTTGTTTTTTCAAGTTTCAGCAGCAAACAGAAACATAGTGGTTTGCCAAGAGAGGTGGGCAGGAAACAGTTTTTCCTATCCACAAGCATTTCTCAGTTCAGAGTTTTCCCATCCTAATACTGGGGGAAAAGTAGGAATTTGAAATTTAAAAGTATTCAGAACATATCAGTGAAATAATTAGTCGGAACTTCCTTTATATAAATATATAAGTACTTTTATATATATATATTTGTGTGTAGATTTAAAATATTTTTATTTTCAGAAAATTTGTTTACTAAATATAAATCACAATAAAATTGAGAGCAAAACATTCCTTTTAATTCACTTCCTCCTCCAAAGTAAAACATTTAGACGTGACTTCCATCAACTGTCATTTTTCAATTTAAAATAATTACCAGAAAACCCCAGCCAGTATTCAAGGCCATGTTAAGGACTGCCTGGCTGCAGCCTAGAGGTGGCAATAGTTCTGTGACTGCTGAGCTGCATGTACAGAGTTTGTAATCCCTTAAGTAGTGCTTTGAGGCTTCCAGTAGCTAATACATGTCCACTACCATAGCAAGGAATAAAATGAATACTGTTTCCTTTATCCCTTTACCTTTAGCATTACAAAACTTATAGAACTGAATTTCCACAGTGGTGGTTTTTTTTTCCCTTCCACCTCTGGATGATATATTTGTTTATCTTTGCTCTTGGCACCAAACTTTGTGAACGTTTCTAAAAGAAACAATAAAAATTCACTCAGGGTCTGCTAAATCAATACTCCCAGTGTCTCATTGCCCATTGCCAGTGCACCTTGTGTAACCATTCACTGCTCTGCCCGAGTGGGGATTCAAGTCCACTCTGCAGTGGTGGAAATGACTAAACCAACTGCAGAGTGATGGAGAATGAAAGCTCTGTCTCCTCCCTTGGGTGTCAACCTGAGCATCAGCTCTAAGGAATACACGGCTGAGGATGAGCCTTCATCCCAAGATGGGGATAAGCAGAAAGGATCAGAGGGAACCAGATAAAGTGGCAGGTGGAGCCTCTCCACACAACAGGGGTAAGTGACAATATTTCTGTGGAGTGGCTTCCTTCAACACAGAGCACAGAGACAGACTGGACAAGATGTGATTGCAGATGGCTTGTGTGAGAGGATGTAGACTCCAACTTGACAGTCGCTTTATAAACGAAAGCCTGGCTGTGTGATCTGCTTTCAGCCCTACTTGAAGCTGCAGGATAGTTTTCTGTGGGTAAAAACACTGAGATTTTCAAGGCCTGATTTATGATTATTGTCTGCTAAAACTTTAAAAACACAGAAATTATCACAGCTATTTGTATCTGATCTTGGCATTGTTGTTCTCCATTGCAGTAAGTAGGACTATCTTCTCTTAAAATGCTGGATTGAATCCATATTCTATTTATTAAGTCTGAGGTCTGCTGTTCTGTATTTTATAGCCTGTTTACAAACTGTGCAGGGGCATAAAAAGTGCACAATCTGAAAAAGTGCAGAGGTGTTCTCATCATCTTTCTTTTTTTCCTTTCCAAAAGTAGTGGCTCCCACAGGTGCCTGCTTTTTTTGGACCTAAACAGAAAGGCAGAGCACAAGAGCAAAAATTAAAATCTCCAGTGGGCCAAAATATCCATTGGCTCCAAAAAGCACATGATGGATCTGTGAGAGGGTTGAGGATGTCCCTGTTCTGCCCCCATGTGCTTTTATTCTTCTGCATTCTTTTATTCTCCTTGCAACATGAGTTCAGGGAGGAGGAAAGAACGGTCTGGTCCTAGGAGCAGGAAGCAACTCATGAAGAAGTGAAGGAGGCAGAAGGTATCCATTAGTGTTTCCATACATTTCCCTTCTACCTCAGCCCTGCCTGTCCCCATAGGAAAGCTTTGTGCTCGTCCTTTACACATGGCTTGCACCAGCCAATTTCCATCCACATCCTAGAGCGGCTCTGACGCTGTGCTTTGTCCTTCACCCAAAATTCCCTGACATCATGAGCACTGGCTTCCCAAGCAGCAACAAAAATATTTGTCTGAATTGGGAAGGATGGATCTCCAGACTTTAAAAACTTTGAGAAATTGGTTTCCAGTTTGTCAGTGATTCTTTATTTTATGGGCCTCAAAACCTTTCTGAGGAAGCAAACCCAAGCCCTAAGGGGTGAGGGGGGTGACCCTGGATGCTGGCAGTGTGTGATAAATAGATGGCCAGGCAGGCTGTGGCAGCCCACTGGAAGGCAAATACAAACCAGCTCGAGGGGGGTGATCACACATGAGGGTTTATGGTACTTTTCCACCTTTCACCTCCTGATGGACCACAGCTGAACAGTGAAGCATCTGTTGTGCCCTGCTGCTGACAGCGTTTTGTCCTGTGACTCACCCAGTGGCCCTGGTGCACGCCCTTTCACACACGGGGTGTACCACACGTTTCCAGGCCACATCCTCCTCCAAAGAATGAGACAGAAGAGTGTGAGGTGCACAGAAAACATTCCTCCTTGCATGGGTTGAGTTTACCAGGAGGGGTGAGCAGGGTCCCTTTGCTGTGGTGCACCACATGGTGCAGCCACACCCTGTCCCACCATTCCGGTCACAGCTGTGTCCACTCATGTTTTCCCCTCTCATGGGCATCAGGTTGTCAGGAATTCAACCTTTAGTAGAGAGCAAAGGAAACCATAAAGGAAATTCAACTCCTCTCACAGTCTCTTGGTACTAAAACCAATTTGCTGCTCAGTATGAGCATCTTTCTGGATAGAGAATAGCTCTGACAGCTGAGCTGCTCTGCACCACTCCCATCCTGCAAGACACTTCCTATCAAGCACTTGCCACCAGCCAGGTGCCACTGGGAAAGTGAGTAGGTGCTGGGAGACTTAAGTTTTGCTCTATACATCTCACCAAGGCCTCAGTTACGAGTGTTGTGGGCTCCCAGCACAGGGGATGGAGGGAGACTGGCTCTCACCGGGATATTTCAAGGGGCAGATTCTCTGATTCACACTCATTTCCCATCATGAGGATCCCATCTCAGCTGCTTCAGCATCATTGTAGGGATCCCTCCTCATCTCGACTGATTCGGATTCCTATTCTGATTCTGTGATCTTTTAGGATGCAACTAAAAGTACTTAAGTATCATTGTCTTTACCTGGCCAGAACATCCTGCTAGAGTTTGTCCAGAGTTTTGTTTCTGTCATATAAAAGCCACGGAAGTGAGTGAACTCATAAATGTTTGATACCTGTTGTTGAATACAGAGACTGAGATTTTAGAATACACCTAAAAAGAGTTTTGTCCCCAGTTCCCTTCAACAAACATGTAACGTAAAAGGAATAACTGTCAAAGGTGTCTTTAAAAAACCCACATTGAAAGCTGGTAAATCTGCAAGATAACTCAATTTTCTGTGGAAAACAGAAGGTAGGAAGTCAGGGTTATTTAACGTATAACTTCAGTTTGGAGTCAAATTACGCTATGAATACATAATTACACCACATATATACATAATATCTATTATTATGATGATGTATGGATGAAATTCTACTGCACTGAAGCACAGAAATCTTCTCTATCCCACCACCGACTTGTGTGACAATGTCCCTTCAGGTGGACATAGTTTCTGCCCCCACTTTGGTGAGATCATGAGAATAAATCTGCACTTTGTCTCTCAAGCCCATCTGGTGTCTTTTGCTGATCTGGAACAACAAAATACTTGTGTTTGGCTATTTTAGAGAAAAAGACCAACAGCAACAGAAAGCAGAGTGGTTTTGTTGCATTATTTGTGTAATGGCTCAACACTCAGGGTGGCAGAAGCAGCAGCATCACGAAGTTAGCCTCAATCAAACAGATGGCCAGGGAATTATGATATCTAAAAACCCGGAGCATCTTCCATTTCTAGATGCGAGTTAATAATACAGGTGGTGCTGTGTGAAAGGAAGAGACTTTTTTAGAGCTTTGGGGCTCAAGTAGTCCACAGGGTCCAATTCCCTGTTCCACTGCAGTCCCTTCCTCCCTGTCGCCAGACAGACATCTGGTGTTATTACCAGCTTGTAAAAGAGCTGTGTTCAGAGATAGCTTCCCAACACTGCACTGGAACCATATGTGGTAATATAGCATTACATTAAAAATAAGAAAATTGAAGATCGGCAAGTTGGGGTTTTTCAACATCCCTTCCCCGTTCATGTGGTTATCGGTTCTTGTAGCTGTTCTCATCTTCTGAAGATATTTAATTAGATGTAATGGGTGAATTTATTCAAAGGCCTTGACTGCTCTCCTCTTTAAACAGCCACAGCCTTATGTCTGAAATATGGAAACACTAATGGATACCTGCTTATGTGGAAACCATCCCATATCCAGCATATTTAAAATAAAAATATACATTGTTTCTCCCTCTCTGTAGTGTGTACTCTGGCCTTACTGCTATTGTGCCAACATGGAGAGTTTCCATCACAATATGGGTGATATTAAATAAAAATGGAAAAAGAAACAGGGGAAAAAAAGTGGTTAAAGGGAACAGTAGCACAGCACTTTGTAACACCAGCAAACCTTCTCCTCTGGGGAGAGTACGTTTGAGTATTTTCTTACCCGGGGGAACCTGAGCCTGGAATTTGGTTCATTCTTTTCAGTGACTATGGCAATATAGAAACAATCTCAACTTCCGTACCTCTGAAGAGCATATCAGATTCACCTCAAATGTCCCACACTGGCAATCCAGATGCTGAATCTTTAAGGGTGCTGGCCCTCTACAGTGGCATTTCTGAGTTTAATGGACTGTGGAACCAGCTGGGCCTCCTCTTCTTTTTCTCTGGGCAGATGGAAGAGGTGAATCACAACATGCAGTGCAGAGGGAAAGAGGGGACAAGAAAAACAATAAAATAAAATAGTTATTTTATTAAGAAGCCTCCTTTGCTGTGGACAGGATGCATACAACAGGAAGGATGTGGACACTGAATAACTCATCTCAGGATTTCTCTGTCATTAAGGTATTGAAGCATGGGTTTCCTTTGCAGGCCATTCTAGTGAAAAGCAATTCAGCAATAAGGCAAAACATTACTACTTTGGAGCTGCTTAAGGGGAAAACTTTCCCTCTCTTCCTTTCCTTGCCCTGCACCTGCTCTTCAGGCTCAAAACCAGCAGGGACATTAATAGTTACTTGCTTCATGATGTGCTCCCTCCTCTCAGGCACAGAAACCCTCTGTGTATCCACTTTAGAGGTGCTTGGGAAAGAGCTTAACACAGCTATTGAGCAGGGGAGGGGAGAGTACAGCAAATCCAGGCACCAAATCTGACCTTCCCAGCAGCTTCTAGGTCTCCAAGAATGTGTCTGGAGCTGGATTTTGCCACCCCGATAGCAATGTTCCCCAAGCCAGGCTGGTGCCAGGATGTCCCTGTCACAGGAGGGGCTGAGATGGGAGCAGGGAGCAAGGAAAAGCTGAATTTGCTGCTCCTGTTGGCCTTGGGAAATCCTGTGATAAGCAAGGGTAATGCAACACAGGTATCACCATTGGGAGCAGCCAGCTCTGACAAACTATTGGAATGAAAGCCACTGGGTTTTGCGGAACTGGAAAGTCTCTCTAATTTTTGAAGTGAGTTTTCATGAGAACAGCTCTCTTGAAGTCATGAGGATAAACAGCCTGAGCGCCACTTCAAAGTTTAAAATAAAGTTTTAAAAGAAATAGATTGTAAACTTCTGCAGATGGGAATTATCTTTATTTATGTGTTTATACAGCTCTTTGTCCAGCACTGTCCCAGACCCAGACTCCTAGATATTACTGGAATATAAATGATGTCAGACAGGGATATGCAAGAATTTTTGATACTTTTAATTTTTCATTTGCAAATTGTAGAATGGCGGAGAACACCCACAAAAAGCAAGGCAGAATCTCTTTCAGACAGAATACAGGTAGGCTAAAAAGTGCTCAGCAAATTCTTTAGTGACCTAAGTTTCATTACACATCACCAGGAAAGACCAAACTTTAGCTTTGACCTCCACAGTGTTGTATAAATAGAGAAGGAAACCTGAGAAGCATTAAGATGCAGCCTTCCTCAGGAAAAAAAAAAGCAGACCCTTCATTAATGACTCCAATTATAGCTATTCATTGTATCCTCTTTTCCTTAACAAAGTCTCACATTGTCAACCAGTCCTCTTACATGTTCATTGTGTGCCCATTATCAAAATATCATTTTCAGCTTCACTGAACACATGTAGGAAACGTAGTACTGTAAAAAGGAAGAGGAGGAGGGAAGATAGCACAAGGAAAAAAAAGAGAAAGATAATAAGCTTAGACTGTATTTGTGTAATTACCCTCTCCAGAACAACTGTCTGAGAAAAAGATATGTTTAATTTTTGTTATGTCATAAACCTTAAACTCTCAAGTTGTCTCTGATTAGTCTAGCAACTAAACAACTGAAAATGGACACAGGGTGATTGCCTTCTCCATCACTTAAATTTTAGTAAAAATGGATTTATTATGAATGGAGGAAGAGCTCTATGATCAATTTCAAATCTGTTTTTAAGGACTAATAAATTTTATACATTCAAATGTGAAATGACTTTCGGTTTATACAAAGGAAAACCTTCACAATTTCAGAAGCATAAAACAAACCTGTTTAGGAAGTGTCCAGCCAGCTCACCAGTCTTTCTCTTTCCCATTCATGTTCTTTATCACTTATAACATTATCTGACCCTTCATCTAAAGTTAATTCTGGTCCTGACTCAGGCTTCATTCAAATCCATCACAAAACTGCCTTTGACTTCAATAGCAGAAGGATCAACCTCTCAGTGCAAGATTAAAAAGATTAAAAGCTTGGAAAATTAAATACAGTAATTGCTCCACAGGCAATTGATAGAAGGACCTTCCCTGACCACAGCATGCGGTGTCATTACCTCCAAAAAGTTCTGCATTGGGAAACTACTGATGCTCCCAATTAATGGAGGAGCTTTTCCAATTTGAGCTGTGGAGACATCAACAATTTTCACAAGAACCAGCAGCAAGAGCTCATCTGCAGGCAGAGAGGCTTGATCATTAACCCACATCCATCCTGCATGACCAGTGTAAGCTGAAAGGACCCAAGCGTGGATCATCCAAGGTAGAAGCCCCTCCAGTGCTCTGGTTGGTCAAGGCAATGGGAGCCCAGCACCCTGCTCCCCCCAGGCAGTGACAGGAGTGAACTGGCTCAGCCTGTGTCCAAAGTTAAGTTTCCAGTTGCATTCTCAAGGGAATAAATGCTTCTGTGGCTTTCTGAAGTGTGTCTTTCAATGACTTGATTTCAGGAGACAGGCAGTTTTGGAAAAGGCTGAAAAGAGAAAACTCTTTTATCCACCTGAAACTGGCCTGAATAGGAATTGCTCTTGATACAATTTAGGCCTCCAATGTCCTCCAGCATTGGTCACTGTCCCCTTTCATTGCAGCTGTGATCATATGCATGTTTTTCACACTAAGTGTGAATATTTGGGTTAGAATATGCAGTATTTTAAATGTCAGTGGGGCATTTGGCATATTGGATTTCTATCCATCCATTTATCCTGGGAGTCCTTTCTCGTTTCATTTTTTTATAAGATATTGAAAACTTGGAACAGTCAGCACAGAACCAGTGGGAATTATCACCAAGGGCTCTACCTGAAAGACACAGTTTTGCTGTTCTTGTCTTGGTCAGTGACTGTCTTAGCAGCTTTCAGCAGGGCCAGCAGGCATACTTGCAAAGCCACACTATTGCATAATTACGAGGCCATCCCTGGGGAATGGAGCTCTGCCAGCTGGCAGCATCCAGGCAGGAAGGATACATCCACACTGATAACGTGGTGGGCTCTAACAGCTCTGTGACTTTGCTTCTCTTTGTCATTAACACTCACACTCCTACGGCAGCAGGGCTGACTCAGTGCTTGAAAGGCAGGCAATGAGCAGGCACAGCCTGAGATATGGTCTGTCTTTGGGATTGGTTGTACCTTGCAATTTGACCTGAAAGGGATGACATCCACCTGCATTTCCCCAGGGACACAGCAGGGCATAGACTAGAACTGGCAGGATCATGGCCCATCCTAATCTGCCCCCTCCGCTGGCAGCATTTCCCTGCAGCTCTGACTTTCTTCTCCTTTGGTTTGCTCATCCCAGCAGGTCTGAGCTGGGCACCACTCCCACAGCCTACACTTGTCCTTGGAGCTGCAGGTTCAGCAACAGCTGGGGAGTTGAATCTTTGATGTGTTCACAAAATGTATCTGTACGTACATCTATATAACTGTGTACCTACATATACATCCATGGAGATGGAGGGATGGATGGGTGGATGGATGGATGGATAGACAGACAGACAGATAGATAGATAGATACATAGATAGATAGATACATAGATAGACAGATAGATAGATAGATAGATATTCCCCTTTTCTCTCAAAAAAAAAACCAACCCAAAATGCCAAAACTTTTCCTTGCCATTTGAAGTTACTTTTGAACTAGGGTATTTTGGAGGGTGTCCTCCAGTCTTGGAGCTGCATGTGGCACACGACTGAACTTGGCTCTGTCCTTTCAGCCAGCTCTGCCATCTGGGAACCTCCTGTCCTATCTTCTTGGGAAAGGTACGTGTGGCTGCTGCTGGACAGGCTGAACTCAACCCCCCAGCAGCCTTCCCACAGCACAGCCAGGTGGGAAAGCAGGGATGTGTGAAGAGCTGTGGAAAAAGACCAGTCTTGCAGTAGGAAGGAGACCCGGTGAGGAGTTCCAAGCTTTCCACAGAGCCTGACCCTGCAGAAGGTGAGCTTGGCTTTCCTGCCAGGGCTGGGTTTGCCAGTTCCCCCTGTTTACACTAATTCCCTCTGGTTTCTGGTTGAACTCTTGTGTGGCTTCACCTCCCTTTGAGTCACGGCCCTGCTGACAATGCCCTGTGTGTGAGGGAGGCGAGCCGTGATGGGAAGTGCAGCGGATGTGCTGGACACAGCCCCACATCTTGTGGAAGTCCAGTGGGAATGCCCGCTGTGAGGTTTGCATTCTTTCCCGTGGTGTTTACTTAGCTCACTGCTCTCGGCCTTGCCCTTCCCCTCGTGCCCAGGCTCTGTGTTTGCTGGGGTTTAGTCTGACCAGTGCTGGCTCAGAGTGGCCCCTAAAGGGACACTGCCAAACTGGAGGAAGGCTGTGGTTGGAGAGATGAGTGTACACAAATTACATAGTGCTCTTCACTGTGTAGAAACTGGCTTGTCAATCACCCAAACCAGCTCATTTGCACCATTTTGAATGCAAATCAGCCCTTGAGCAGGCAGAAGTCACAACTGTATTTACCTTAAGGCCCCTTTATCCTATTAGAGCAATGAGAAACCCTCTTACAGCTAAAACCATATTCCACCCTTCCCAACTGTGGTAGCAATTTAGATATTTTCCATCATCATTTAAAGGGATTATTCCTACTCCTCCTATGGGGATCCTATTACTTCATCCTAAACAAATGCTGCTGGAGACTGAGGGTCAGATATAATTTGTATGAAAGGTGTGGACAGATCTGTTTCTGCTGATCTTGTTGGACCAGATGTGGGTGTAGCTGCTCTCAAGGATTCCCCACCACCCATATTCCTCCAAGCAGAGCCAGGAGAATGCAATGTAGAACACTTGTCACCCGAATGAATGGCAAGCAAGCCGTCTTTACTTAAGAGGAGGACAGCTCTTCACCTCCATCTACATTTTTAAGTCAAATTTATTAAAAATGGAGATTTTTCAACTGCCAGAGTTGCAAACATAAATGTTATTTAACTAAATAAAATTGTTTTCTCCATTCCAGGTCCCTACACATGTAGAGGCTGTTGATGAACTTTGACTCTGAACAGTCACCTTTATAAAATAGCCTCATCTGATATAAATCTACACCATCCCATTGCTCTCTCTGTTGATTTATATCAGTGGACCAGCAATTACGCCAACATCCGCAACAATCTGCATCTCGATTGGTGGTGATTAAGGACAGAAAAGCAGCTGGGAGCAAGAGAGAGTGTAATCCTCAAACTGTGACTAAAAACCTGGAGAGAAGGAGCCTGATCCATGGCATTAGGAGTCTGCTGGGAATGAGCTGTACTTAAGATATGACTTAGTTTGAATGGACAAAAAATCAGGTCACAGCCTGGTCTTACGGGCTCAGATAAACTGGGTGCAGCTTTAGACCCACAAACATCCACGGTGGTAATGGTAGCTGATGAGGAGACCCCAGTGATCCCTAAATGTGCCACATCCTGCTTTGGCAGTTCTCAATTTGCACTCCAGGACTGAGAGTTCCGCTTCACAGCACCCAGTGTGGGGATTAGTTGGGTTTTTTTTCAGAGAGTCATATTCTGGTAACTCCCAAATTGGTGCTAAATAGCAGTTTTTCCAAAACTCAGTTCCCATTATCCTGTGTTCTTCCGGAAAATACGTCTGTGGCACTTCTCAAAGCTGCTGCCAAGGAGCTCAGCCACTGCCCAAACCAAGCAGAAATAACAAGGAATGCAGGATGTGTTTTCTTAAGAGACAGGTAAAGTTTGTCTATGGGAGAAGCAATCCAGGAACAAGCCCCGGGAGCCTCCACACTGAGAAGCTTGCTTTGTGTTTTTGCTTTACAATTTCACAGCTTTAAGTCCTTTCAGGTTATTCCCATTCCTGCTTTAAAAGGCTGAAATTCTCTGTAGTGCAGCCACAAATATCACAGCCCCCTTGTCAACGTCCAAGCAGCTCAGAGCTGCAATTTATTTAAAGCTAGCCTGAAGTGAACCAGTTAGTAAGAGCTGGTTTCCTATCACACCTCATTCCACCTTCTGCCTTTGAAGCCCACTTAACACAGCCCCTCTATTCCTCAGGGACTTCAGGGGATTAAGGCAGCCCCCCTGACAATGCACTGACTGTTCCAGCGCTGTTGCCTTTTCTGTTTATCAACTAAAATGAGAGAGAGTGGACCAAAAATAAAAGACAAAGAAGCGAAAGGAGAGGGCAGAAAGAGGGAGAAACGGAAGGACGGGGGAAAAAAGGAAAGCAAGATTTTTAACATAAAAACAAACCCCTGTTGTTCAGGGCTTTTACTAATGCTAGTAAGATTCAAGTATGAGCCTTGTACCCTTAATGTAGCAGAGAAATAATTTCCCTAAAGATCTCCCTCTGTATGTCAGACAAGTTGCATTTATTCCAAGAATTCTCTTTTCTTAGGGAGACCCAGGTGTAAAAAGCCAATAGAGCATTCTGTTGCCTGCGTCTGAGGAGCCCAAAGGATTATAACTCTTATTTAGAGCAGCTGATAACAGATTTTGATCTGTACTTCTTTACTTTACTAAAATCCTCTGGCTGCTGGCACCATGCCTAAGGCATCATCTACCTGCAAAATCTGCAGCTTTATCTTAATGATAACAAAGCTGGGATAACACTGTGAAGTGTTACAATGACACAAGGATGAGTGGGATCTACCTGAACTAGTTATTGCACTCTGACTTTGGGAAGGCTTGGGAAGGCTGCTGGATGTTGATCTGGAGCTACTCATCAATGTTCTGTCCTGGAGGAATTCTAAATGCTGGGATAACCACACTATGGCAAAGACAGTGCTTTTGTGAAGAAGGTACATAAGGTGTCTTCTGAACAACTTTCTTTTTGGAAAGGAAGGATACTCTGGTAAGAGAGTTTAATGACAACCCCAACAGCAGCTGAGGAACCCAAGGTAACAGTTAAATATGCAGAAATGGTGGGTGGAGAGACCCCACACCACCAGGCTCAAGAATTAGCAGCCTCCCTCTACCCTTCAAACCAACATCTGGAATACACGTGAGCCAAGCAGGCAAAGGAGGGCTGATAAAAGCTGCTTGAGGCAGCTCAAAAGTTTAGGGACCCCATGTGGCTTTTCTATGGAAAAATGCTGTGGAGGGTTAGAGATCTACCACTGCAGCCATAAACCTTTCCCTCTCGCACTCTCCTATGTAGTACATGTTTAGAGTAGTCTCTGCGGGATTTTCTTGCCCTCATCACTCTTCAGTCATATGCAGACATAGAAGAAAAAGAAGAAAATCCATCCATCAGCCCTTCAGGACAAGTGAGACTCCAGCCTGTGATGACTGCTGAGCAGTGGATGGGACATCAGGGCACGTAACCCAGGGCACAATCAATCAGCTCCAGGTGGCTTTGCACAATGAGAAAAATTTCTGGTCCTGGGGCAAGCACAATGACCCTTGATTGCTATAGGTGCTGAGTAGTAATGGAGTCCAGGAAAAGGCTCACACTTCTCCAGCTGGACAGGACCTACCACCTTCTGCTGTGTAGCTGGCTCCCACTAGTCTGAATTTCCTTTCACAGCATCAGAGTTCCTCCATTGCTACATCCCTGTTCTGAGTTTTGCCAGTGGCTATGTGACACTGTCTCAAAGTTCTCATGAGGGTAAAGAGCTGAGGCATCAGTTCTGAGGGACATCCTGTGCAGGCAGCAGGTGCCATGAAAGGACCGTGATTTTGAATGGTTTGGGATGTTTGTATTACTTGTTTTTCATTGCCTCACTTGCGGGAAACCCTGTGATCAGTTTTCCTCCTTGGTTAATGCCTAGTGGGAAAATTCCTTTCCTGCAGAGCAGTTCCTCTGCCCTGCAAACCCTCCACCACCATGGGTGTGGGGTCAGGAGAGGAGGAGGGGGTCTTTGTGAACTGTAGGCATTCAAAACCACAGCCCACAAAGTAACCTCCTCAGGTCAGAGCGGATGGGTAGGTTTGTACTGGAACTGGTTTCCTCTTAGTTTTACTGGTTTCCTTCAGCAATCATTAGGGCTTAACTAAGCTTTTCTCCCTTCCCCTTGTGCTTCTGAAGTTCTTTTGTTCCCGGGGGAAGTGGAGCTGTAAGGATCCCAAGCTTTCCATTCAAATCATTTTATATACCTGAAATTGTTGGTCTGGGCTTCAAGTTCAACTCATCACTGCCCATTCGCTCCATGCAATGAGCAGAAAAGGACAGAAGGCAAAGCTGGTATCTTCTGAAGCTGAAATCTCTTTTTATTGGCTGATTCTTTTTCCTTCAGGTCAAAATAGACCCACAGTATTATGGTGTCAACACTCACTTGTCACCCGTCCCACCCCAGCCCAGAGGGAGAGCACAAGAAGCACCTGTTATGAAAACACTGAGCAAAGGGGAAGCCCAAAGACCCTCTAAGGGATTTAGTGCAATAACTTTTAGATGAAGGACTATCCTGCACCTGGAAATAAGTAAGTAAGTAAATAAATGAATAGACAGATAAATAAATAAATAGTAAAAAACATTTCCCCATATGCGCAGTCCTGACTCCAGAGGCACAAAGCAGGGTCTGAGCTGCTGGCAAGGGATCTGCTGCACAGCACTGCCATCACCCATCCTGTGACTACCGTTCAAGTACAACACTTTTCCTCCTAAGCCCCTCAGTCACCACACACAGCCCCAGCTGGGATCTCCTCACCGCTGCCTGGGGTTCCTCTTCACTGGCTACTGTAGAAAAATCACTCTTGCTGCAAATCCAGCTCATTTTTCTTCTAAATTAGGCTGAACATTACTTACATAGCTCCCTGCAGTGAAGAAAGCACTGACAGTGACAGCCTCGGATGCTCTGCAATGTTCAAGGCTTCAGGAGTTTCTACCAAGCATCACTATCAGACATGAATAATCCTGCTCTAAGCTCTGTCATGACAGAACAAGCCTTTCCTGGGTGCGTGCAAGCAGCACAGATGTCTGGCATCAAAATCTGCTTCAGAGCATCCACTGAATGCATTAAACAGAAAATGAACTGCGTTCAGCTGGATCTCAGTTCATCCTCCCAGACCAAGATTTCAAGGAAAGGCCTCAAGTGACTGCAAGCTGTAATAGAGGGGGATGAGAGAGTTGTTATCTGCCAGCAAATTGGCTGGATTTGGAGCATCTCTGATGCAGACAGAGTTAGGGCATTGATAGCAGTGTGCTCCACATCTTCAACCACTCTAAAACATCAGCTCTTCCTAGCTCACTCATTTTGGCCTTTGTGTCAAACTAAGTGCAGGGACAGTCGTGGAGACAACTGTTTGTGGAAGCAAGGAATCCCTCTCCTCTGGTCCCACTTTCCTGGGATTGGAAAATACTGGCTGGCTGCACCACAGGCTTCTGCAGTGACAGTGATCGGGTGGTAGGACCACCATGGCTCCACTTCTCCCGCAAAAAAAGCATGTAGCTGCTCTTCCTCTCTCCCACCCAGTCTGTGGGCTCGAGCTCAGAGAACCTTGCTGTTCCCAGTCCTGTAATGGAAAGGTGAGCAGAAAAATGCTGAAGAGGTGTGTGCCCCCACCTATGCACAGAGTGACTGCCCCTGCCTCTGTGTTGT
The DNA here is from genome assembly GCA_013399195.1 of Dicrurus megarhynchus. Classification (NCBI taxonomy): domain Eukaryota; kingdom Metazoa; phylum Chordata; class Aves; order Passeriformes; family Dicruridae; genus Dicrurus; species Dicrurus megarhynchus. Next base: position 718,898 of record VXAD01003976.1, read on the forward strand.
CACTTCTCTGCCACAGCCACCTCTGCCAAAGACTGGTAAAAAGTGTCCGGGAGCTCTGGTATCAGTTTCTGATCCCAAACACAGATAAAAAACCCCAACAAACTTTAGGAGTGGTGAACTCCAATTCTGAAGTGCCTGGCACAGAGAGATTTGAGGCACAGGTATACAAATGGCTTTAGGGTCTGTTATCAGTGAAGATGAGATCTTTTCTAATCAGGAATAAGCAGAACCCCAGCTGGAAGCTTGAAGGCACTTTCAGCAATCCTGCTTTGCTAAAAACAAATCCAAAAGCAGTCCCTGTGGCTCCATTGACATACAGTGATTTGCTAAGTCAGACTAACTCAGTTTTAACTGTGTGCTCATAGTCTTTTTTGTCCAGCAACCCACACACGAGCACAGGATCCACATTCCCTGACTGCGTATGGAATGACATACTGCCCTAAGCTGTTCCTCAGGGCCACCCTGAACAGGCCTTGGCAGAGCACATGAAAAGTTCATTTTCACCTGCTTCATCTTAGCACGATGCATCTCTTGGTTGAAAAGGCACAGAATGGGGATAAAATCTTCAGCAAATCTGCCTAACTACAGTCATAAAATGGCTGGAGAAGTAGCTCTTATACATAAGAATAAGTCCTTGGGAGGTTTTTCTTCAAGAAAAAAAGTACTCACTTTTTCCCCCACCATCAGAGTGTTCATATAAACCTATAACCAGTTCAGGCTGTTTCTCCCTCTGGGAGATTTCAAGTGATTTGATTCAGCTTTCTAACATTGTTCAAGGTAGACTTCATCTCCCCTAGCACTCATCAAAGCTGCTAATAGGTACTTCAGAACTCATAAAGAGATGACCAAATCTTGGGCACTGGGGACTCTGGCTCATTTATCTTCCACAGGCAGAATCAGATCTGATTTTTTGCACTGCCTGCTCAGATGCTAATGCGGTGCAGGGCCCTTGGCTCCTCATGGAAGCTTCCCTTGCAGTAACACTGCTGTGAGAACACAAGAAAGGCAACACAGGCTTCATATGGCTTCTACATTTAACTACAGGCAGATGGAGAACTGAGGGGGGGAAAAAAAAAGAAAAAGGGAAAGAGAGTTTTACTTAGAATTTGGTTAGTAGGAGTGGGGAAGAGGAGATATATAAACCAAAACCAACACAAAAGTTTTAAACACAAGCCTCCTAATTTGTGTGATTAGGAATAGAGAAGTTGTGAAGCCCAGATTTCACATGCTCTATGAAGGTCTTTGGAGGTCTCAGGATCTTAGTTAACACAGAGCAAGTGGATCCATGCCATTTTCAACAAAATTAGAGTATTTTATTTATATCTGATCCTACGAGTTACAGTGAATTTTTCCTCATTTTACAATGAGAATCTAATTATTACGCTTCTACTAATATAATGCAATAATTAGATTCAGGTCCAGATAGACAAGAGAAGTCGTGTTGGTGGAGTGACATTTATGTAGTACTTGAAATACCTGCATATATTAAGGACAACTTCATGACTAACTGGCAAGAAGTGACACTTAACAGTCCTTTTTGTCAAAATGACTGTTTTGATATAAAAAATTTTCCCATTGAAGACAAAGACATGCAAACCTACTCTGCAAGGATTATCATTAGAGCTCTCTTTTTTTTCCTTTTTGGAGGGAGTTTAAGCTCAATTTCCCTTGATATGACTTTTTAGACTGCAGTTACTGTTTTTGTACTGTAACCTGGGTTTGACTGCAGTTCTAACAAATAATCATAGATAATAAGTATAAACCCCCCACCTTTTAGACAGCAGTCTAAAAAATATAACTTCTACCTGGAGTCTATTTATATGGCAAGCAGCCTCATTTCTTTTCAACATGGCACTCCAAAGTGCAGGTATTCAGTTACTACTGAAGAGACTCTCATTGCAGGAGTTCCAGTCTGATTTTCTTGTTTGCTGGATGCTGTGGCTGAGTAGGGATTCTCTGTTCCTCAAGGCCACAACCTCAGCTCACTGCCTGGGACTGTGGGTAACATGGGAGTAAGAACACAAAGCTCAGTCTAGCAGCTCCCCTGATGCAATTATCATAATCCACATGCAACGCTGTTCTCTTCTTTGCCTGAGGAGCCTTGGGATCAGATCGTGTCCTGCATGGTGCTGTGGGTTAGGGAGGAGAAGAGGCGCTTCAGCTGCTCTGAGGAATCTGAAACAGCGTTTAACTACATCAAGCCACATAATTAGAAAAGCCTTTCTGCCTTCTCCTAGCATTAGAATGCTAAAAATCAGCCTCCAAAGCTGCTTCTTCGACAGAAGGTAAAGACATGCCCCTTTGGAGGACAGGTCACCCTAAGCTCAGTGCCTGTGATGGGTGGCGGGTCATCCTCTGGGGACACGTGTCTCCTTCCCCTGATGCCAGGAGCAGCCCAGCCTGTGGGCACTGGCACAGACAGCTCGCCCTCGCTGAGATGGATTCCACCCTCACTGTCAGGTCGTCAGTTCGTTGTTTTTATTATGACTTGAATTGACGTATTTCATTACATACGATCACCCTCTGCCCCACTGTGCATTCATCACACGTGTCAGCTCTGCTTTTCCAATCTGCTGCTTGATTAGCCTTTGTTAACAGGAACACCCCAATGATACACATGGGGCCGTGTACCTTTTGCTCGTGTGCTGGAGGACACCATCGCCAAGAGGCTCCCGAATAAAAATAGTCAGAGCCAGAGCAAGGCCCAAGGACATCAGAAAAACCAGCTCTGTTCCCAGCTCTGCTCCTGACCCGCTGCGGGGACAAGGCCCAGCATCTTCTCACTCACCCTGCAAATTCTCTCCACTCTTTCTCCCTGGAGTTCAGCAGTGCATCAGCCGTCACCTTGTGCTGCATGCTTGTGCCTATTACAGGGGCTGTCATTTTGGTTCAGTCCTTTAGGGGAGAAATCACTCTCAAGCTCCTGTTGGTGACAAAAGTAATGGCACGTGGGGGCAGTTGGCTGGAGGAATGACAAAATTAGAGAATTATTATACCATATCCCCCAGTATTGGGAGAGATTATAGATGCCACACACAGGCTCTTGCAATGGGAAGCTAAGCAAGGGCAGCCAGCAGAATCCATTTATGAAGAGTAGGTCATCCTCAGCAAATATGATTAACTCCTTGGAGTGGAGGTGACGATGAGAGCTGACAGGGCTGAAGCAGCAGACATAATTGACTTGGACTTCCACAAGGCTTTTTTTTTTTCTCCATACAATACCGCATAAAAGACTTAGGGTTAATAAGTCTGGCAATGATAGTGAAATTCTCAATTGGCTACAAAAAAGAATGGCTCAGTAACTGAGGTTAGACAAGTTGGAAAGTGGTGATAAATGGATACAGATGGGGTAACGGTGAGAGGTGAGAAGTGGAGTGCCTCTGGGAGCAGAGGTGGGGGCTTGTTCATGCATCAGTGACCCACCCGAGAGGGGGATGGAAAGTGAAGTGTGCACGTCGTCAGAAGACCCAGCACTGTGAGGGAAGCAGAGGGAGACCACATGTGAGGAGACAGAGTTAAAGACAGGCAGGATAACAGACATCCCTGCACAATGCAAACAAAATTACAACAACAGCTCAGAGTGTAAAGAGCTGGGGAAAGGACAGGTGGGATTGTTTTTCTGCAAAATGGTGATTAAGAATAGGGTGTGAGGTGATAACAGAAAAATTTTCCACAAGTAAAGGAGATACAGCCTTCAGGGGGAGAATGAATTTGTGACTGAGAGTGCTGGACACTAGCACTGCAATCCAATAGTGCAAACCCAATTTCACTCAAAATTTTTCTCTTTTATTCTATGAGCAACTTATCCATTAACTGGCGTGTCCATTAACTGATCAACATTTTAATCTGTCTACCTATTACGCAGGCCTCGCCAGTTCAAAAGCTGAGAACCCCAAAGTTTTAAATGATTTCATCCTTGCATTCAGCCCTTTAGCATTAAGGAAGTATTATCTCCATTTTACAAAAATCAAAAAGCATAAAGATATTAAATTTAGTTACCAGCTGTCATAATTCTATCATAAATCCTGCAATACTTTGAGATTTTCTTTCCCATTTCTGATGGTCAAGGAAGATTCACGGTAATCAAATGTTTTTATTCCGTTAGTCCATATATAATTTCATAGCCCAGGCCTTTGCAGGACCTCTCCAAAGAGCCAAGTGAGCACAGTTGGAGTATGGTCTCTGCAATACCTTGTTTTACTGTGCAAACAAAAGGTTGCTTACATGAATGTTTGCAGAAAGCAAGTGTCACTGAGGCAAACACGTGGCCTCTCCTGGATAAATGCTTTTTGCAATATTTGCCCAGCTGTAGTGATTTTTCAGGTTGTGGTTGGAAAAGTGACCTCTGATTTGACCTTAAGAGGCAGGCTCTTGAGCCACCCACTGCAGCAAACTCTGCTTCTCAGCAGAGCAGGATGGTCTGACACACACCAAAGTTACAGATTTTACAGTGAAGATTCTCTGCCTGTGCACTGGGAACAAGAGCTAAATCTGAGAGCTCTAAAAATGCAAACATCTAATCCTGGATTCAGACTTTCAGTAACTTAACATGGACAAAAAAACATACTTGGCCATTGCCAAAGTGAGTTGCTGAGTTATTGGCACTGGTGGAGGAAATTTCCTGGATCACCAAGATCTACCCTACTTGTCCCACCCACCCTACCAATGGGAAGAACTCCCATTGACTCCAGCAGAGCAGGGCTGGTCTGGAGCTGAACACCTCTTAAATTCTACCTCAATGCTTATAACTTGCAGATAACTGCAGATAGGACATTCAAGTTCCCTAACCCAAGAGCTTAAAGCCTAACAGAAGATAAAAGCAACAAATGAAATATTATCCTTATTAAAATGAGAAGCAGAATAAGTTGAGAGTGACAGTGTTAAGGACCAGACTAGCATGCATACAGCTGAAAGCACATTTCACTAGTGCAAACCTCTTTCTAACTGCAAATAATGAACTGCGTTAAAAACATCCAGCTCTAAACAAACACTGCTTAAAATGCTCCAAATCCCTAAATGCAGCAAATCTCTCGAAGCTCCTATTGAACATTTAGCACGCCACGCTAATGGCACACGAGCACTTGCTCTGGCAATTTCCTTGGCTGGGGTCACAGTGCCAAACTCTGATGCCTCTGTACCACTCCTTACTTGGAGCTGGGATTAGATTGGGTGGATAAAAAAAAGAACCATACTGCTTTCCTTAATCTTGTTTTCCTTAAAAGCAAAAGCCAATTCACCTATGTCATGTCTACCTTGTAATTATCCTTTGTCTGTTTTGGAGTTGTGCATTTAAGCGCTTTTTTCTGCTCTTTTGTCACAACATTCTGCTGCTTGTGATCATTGTTGTTTAAGGAAAAAGATTTAAGGAGAAAGGAAAAGGATTTTTTTCTTCTTTTGCCGAGCATTTGGAGATGGAAAGTATTTCTTCTATTTTGTTTTTTTATGCTTCCCATCCTAAAAAACCTCCCTGAACTCTTGTTTTATGGACACACAAAAAGCATAATTTTCTTTGTGTAACTTGACACATCCCAGCGGCAGCACAGCGCTTGATTATTTGATGAGACAGCATTGTGGATCACATGCACAATGGCCCCCGAGAAAATTACACCCTCCCAGGCTTCAGTGAGAATCTCTTTGATGACAAAAGAGTTATTATTAGGAGTATTATGCAGACAGGTCAAGCTCTTAATAATTTCAGGAGTTGTTCCTTTATCATTTCTTGGCTGTTTGGGCAGTACAAATGCAAAGGTAACCTCCAGTCCAAGGAGCAGAGACTGGATTTAGCAAATCATTAAAAGCATTTGCTTAACTCTAAACATAAGGAACAACAGTTGAATTAATGGGAACACTCATGTACTGCACACTAAGGATGTGCTTTTATAGTTTTATTAACTCCACTTAAAGAAGTTTAAAAAATAGATAGAGAGATATATTTGTAGGTCTGCTGAAATCATGCTCTTTCTCTTCTCTGTCAGAGCAGTAGCCTTTATTAACTCAGCACTCTCCAGCCTGGCTAACTAGGGCAGGACTTGCAGTAACTAGTAAAGCAAGTTGAATTATTCATTATGAACTTTTTCTTATGGAGGAATGTATCTTCTTGGTTTTTCTACTCAGAGATTTTACATGAACATATCATGATTCTTTTTTTAATGATGTCACCTTTCTTGAGGATTTCTTCAGCAAGGAAATGGTGCAAACAAATTATGCCCAGTTGGTCATGACGTGATCACAGCAGGACTCTGCTCAAGAGCTCTCCACTGAAATGTGTGAGTGGTCACCAAAGTTATATGATTTCTTTCTTTATTAGACTGGCTGAACAAAACATGGAACAAAGACAATTTTAATGCTAAGAATTCCTCTGATTTGCTCTTCAAAAAGAACTTTTTTCTTTTCAAGATTTCCCAACTTACTCAAAATGTTCTTGCTTATCCCCAATATTTTGCCAGTTTCCACCTCTAATGGCACAGTATTCCTTTGGTCTTAACAGCCCAGTCCTAGCAAAAACTTTCTGAGACTCACTGCCAGGCTTAATAAAGCTCCCAGTGGGGAGAAACTGAGATCAACAAGGGATATCTCTATGCTTATTATCATGTTGAATCTAAGTGGTGTCATTCCTCAGAATTCATTAGTTTAACAACATTCCCAAAATATACTTGGCAAGTTGTAAATGTATCCTTTTCATTAAATTACTCGAAAGTTATAGATTTTCTTTTCTTTGTGTATACTTTTACTGAAAACTCACTCAACTTACAGATTGCCGTGAAAGTTTATTCTTTATTGGAATTAGCATGAGAAGCACTGGGAGTATTTTTAGCAATGTGCTTTTGATTAACGGATCATATTTTGAATGTTGTTAACGGGATTTTTAAGTGCAAGATTTCTTCTTGTAGAGGGTCCCACTCTGAAGTTGCTGCATCAGCAGTCCCTGCAGGAGAGCACAGTGCAGCAGAACAGAAGGGGTAACTGTCCATCAGCATATCCCAGAGCAGAGAGCTTGGGCAAAGCAAGCCCAGATGGGGAGAAAAGAGGCCCAGGAACCAGCAGCCAGTTCAGCCAGTTGTGGAATATGGGATCATGAAAGACCCTCAGGTACAAACAGAGCAAGAGGTACTGCTGGAAGTGGCTCTTTACCTTCAGAACACCAAATTCCCACAACCATCCTTCTCGATCTAACACGAGTGAACAAAGCCTGATGCTTGTGGCAGCCACATGTTGCAGAAGACAGGGCAGAGGTCTAACCATGGTTCTCCTGAAACAAGGAACAAGTCCCCTCAGCACCAGGGCACAGCCAACAGGCAGCCAGGGAGAAGGAGAAATTCTGCATTCCAGGTGAGGAGGGAAATGTTACAGGCCAGGGGTTGGAGAAGCTGAAAGGCCTCAGCGCTGGATGGTTCTTAGTCCTGCCTAAAACAAGAAGTCACAGCACAGAGTCCTTCCAGGAGTCTCCCTGACAAGATGAGTTATGACAGAGAAGACACGGGACACATTTGTTTCCAGCTGTGTCTTGACTACAGATGTCTCTCAGGAAAGGTATTAGCCTGTCCAAGGAAATCTGTGGTGTCTGCTAAGCTCACGGCAGCTTGACACCTGCAAGGAACATCGCAAAGAAGATAACGGTGAGCTTTTGGCAACTAAGGATTTGCTTGAGCCAGCATGTCTGCTATTTGTAATTCATAGGCTTGGCAGAATGATCTGGGATTTTTCAGTGGTTTTCTCTCAACCCACAAAATAGATCTCATTTTAAACCAGGCATTTTTCTGATCTGTTTTTAGCTTTGATATTATGGTCAGAAAGGGAAATCCCCAAAGATATATTGGTGGTTGAGGTACAACATCCTGAGTCTGAGAGATATAGAAATATCTTGAATATTCTCTCCCATCATTCTAGGCAAGTCATTTCATTCTGGTTATCTGCACAATCCTGCAAAACAGCACAGATGTTTCATAACAGTAACGCTCAGTGAACTCGCACAATCTCTCTCCCAGTCACCTTTCTATTCAGAAGCTGAGTATTTGTTTTCCTCTCCAGTGCTCTGCCTGGGCAACAGATTAATCCTGGCCATACAAAATGGTGCCTGATAGAGCAATATAAAATAAACAATTTGCAACAGATCCTGAGCTGTGTTCCATCAACCGCAGAAGCATAGGGGACACGGAGACAGCTTAGGTGGAGAAGGGGCTCATTTGTCATTAAGTCACTGGCTGGTAACCTGCTGGTACACCTGGACCGAAGAGATTGGAAGGTCACAAGAAGTGGAGAGGCTAATGGGGACAGAAAGCAGACATGCATGCTTATTTGCTGTCACAGAATGTGGACAAGCAGTAGGGAAAGGGATAATCCAACAAGTGGGGCCAGGTTGCACCACATAATTTTGGATGCTGAAAGACTGAACTTTTCCATTGCAGTTACTATTTGAGTGTGAGCAATGTAAAGAGCTAGTTGTTTTCTTCCCCTTCCCACTATAAAACCTGAGATTTTGCAAGCCAAGCAGTGCTGAGTTATTCAAGACGTGGAGCTGAATTAAAATATTCAGGAAAGACTAGGTAGAATCTCATGTGAGAATGGAACTAGCCCTCAGGACTTTAAAACTTTAGTTCACCATGACTGTCGTTGCATAAAATTTAGTAGACAGCAAAGGACAAAGTGTTATGACAAAGTGACATTTGCAAAGTGAACACATCTACTGCCAGGTGGGGAACTGGGTGAATGAACAAAGATGCCAGAAGATGTGTTTTCCTTGTCCTTTAGGAAGTTGTGTTCAGTAGTTGTGCCAGGATAGTGTTGCTTTTTTTTTTTCCCCCTAAGAAAACAGCCCTTGTCTCATGCTTGGCATTTACAAGGGTAGAAAAGTCATCCCATAAAGACATTAAAAGCAAAGGTATTCAGTGATCCCAAACATTCTGACTGAGGGCCCAAGCTGATCCCCACTTCTTTGACAGCATCCTCCAGCCATTTGAAACAGTCTGATTTTCCAGCTCCGTGGTGAAAATCAGAGCTGCAGTAGGAGAAGCATGTCCAAATAAGGCCAGAGTTAACTGGGCCAGGAATTATGGAAAGCTGTGAAAAATGATTAAAAGGAAGCAGACCTTCACTGTAGTACTTATCATAAAAAAGGCAAAATAGAAACAGACAGAAGAAAAACACATGCACAGAGAGTTAGACGGGAGCTGCCACTGCTCCTGGGAGATCTGAGAGCACTAACTCACCTCTCCAGAGCAAGCAGCCACTGTCCACAGGATCTGCATTTGTACAATTGAGACAGAAGAGACTAGTAACGGTATTTTTGGCTTCAATATTCCTGAACTTTATTCTTCACTGTCATTTCTTTCCCCAAGATTGGAGAAATCTGCCTGGGAAATCCTGAGGCAAACACTAGCTGCTGTTAGTCTATCATTTATTGGATGATACCAAATGTCACTAAATTAAAAGACTGCTCCCTTACAGCTCCATTTCAAGTACTTTTGTTGCCTCACAAGCAAAGCAGACAAAGCCACTTTCCTTTCTTCAGACACAAAAGGACATGTTGAAGTAAACCCTGCTAAAACAAACTTGGTCATATTTCATTAAAATTGGCAAGAGCAGGAATTTTCATGCTTTAGTTGCTGCTCTCCAAAGAGCTTCAAAGAACTTCACAAAGCAACTTCTCCAGCACTTCCTCATCCCAGCAGTCCTGCTGGACTCTTGGAAGTCTCTGCCTCTCCTTTCATGAGCAAGGTTGGCTTCATCCAGACCTAATGACCAAGCCCTGGGAGACGCTGAATACCTGCAGCCCAACATCTCTGCAAGATCTCATTATGCCTTTCAACAGCACTGAGACAGAGGGAATGCCCCATTACACAGATGGATAAACTGAGTCACTGGGCTTTTAACACGACTTGCCCAAATACTCGAAGCATTGGCTGAATCTCGTGCGCCTCATCCAGGCAATTAGTGCCCTCATGGTGAGCGGGTCTGGGTAAATTACTAAGCAGAGAAAGATGTGGCACTGAATAAATGACTGTGTGCACACTGTACACCGTGACTGAACTGCAGATTAGATCTACTTAAACTAACTTTAAAATGAGCTAATACAGATATTAGCAACAGATTGGCAGGTTTAATCTGCTGGGCTGAGCTGTGAGGGCCTGGATCTGCTGGTAGAAGCAGGGATGCCTCCCTACCCTCCCTCCTCTAACCACCAAACACTCTGCTGCCCGCTACAAATTAGTTTATAACTGAGGAAGACCTCCCACATCAGATGCAGCCTGATAGCACAGGGAGGGTAGGAGCAGACATAACCTGGAAGGACCTGTTCCCCAGTCAAAGATTGTCTCGAGATTTGCAGTGGGCTCCTCCCAGAACTCCACAGGCCTTTGCCAGCTGCCAGGAAGAGGCAAACCCATCTTTGAGGCAGTGGACAAAGGCATCTCCTCCATGCTGTGCTCACGATGGACACCTCCAGCTTCCTGTCCACCTTCCCACCCTTCCTAGCACGCAGCTCAGCCCCACATCTTGGCAGCCCTCTGGAAAACCAAAGTATGCGGTGAAAGCCTGCGTAGATCTGGTTAATTTAATTACTTCTGGGAGATGGATATCTCTGGCTGTGGAGCCACATTAGTAAGCCTGATGTCAGCCCCTCCTGCGGCACACGCAAGTTGGGGCAGGAGGAGGTGCAGGGGTGCAGCCAGTGGGGCTGGAGGCTGCAGGAGGGATGCATGACAATGCACAGCTTCTGCCATCTGCCAGGGGGCAGGAACCAGGTTGGAAACTCGGATTTCAAGGCACAGACCTGGACTTCTCTGTCTCATGCATAACTTTGGGGTGGGGGCGGATTGGAAACATGGCGTGGGGCTCCTTTAGCATGATTTGCAAAATTTTTCCATTGTCATTGCTCAAAAATCTCCTGGTTGCTCCCAGCTCAACAGAGAGGCTCAAACAGCAAACAAGACATGATGCTTATTCAGGCCTCAGGAAACCTTGGGCATGAGTCCAGACTGAGCTGGGTCTTTGTTCAGCCTGCACGTATGTGCTGCACCCTCCTGAAAGCAGCTGTGCCTTCCCCACTCCTGGGTGCTGTGTCATCTCAGGAGCCACATTAGGCACCCTGCTCCCTCCCAGTCCCTGGGCAGCAAGGCCAGGGACACCTCTGCCACCTCTCCTGTCTCACAAACCTCTGCCATGCCTTGTAGATAACTCCTCTCTTTCCTTCTGCTCCTGTACAACCACCTCACTCCAAAAAACCCTCCTTATTCTGCATGCTGAGGAAATGAATTCCCACTGTTTTCAGCAGGAGTTATGTACCAAGGATATCTGCAGGTCTGAGAGTATGTCTGAGCTCCAGGGGCTAGTGCATAAAGAACAAGAATGTCCTATAGAGTATTAAACCCAAATCGTATTTCATTCAAAGCAGCTAATTTGCTTCACATAATCCAAGTTCTGGAGCAGCCCTTATAAATGGAAGCGATGGCCTCCTGATATTCTCAGCAGAAGCATTTTCTTCTTGTTTCTTTCCACATCCAAAGATTTTCTGGCACCCATATAAAGGTTAAATCTAGCCTGAAAGCATATGCCTTTCCTCTTTGAGTTTGATTAACTATGGCTGAAATGATACTGTGAACTGGAAGCTCTGATGACTGGAGTGGTATCAGACAGACAGACAAGCAGGGGGAGAATTGAGTCTTTTTAAGTTTTTGAAGTAGTTCTGAATGAGGTCTAAATTGCACCAAATAATGTGCTTAAATAAACTGCTAGCAAAGGAAACAGCTGTCAGAATATTATACTTCTGTGAATCCAAGTATATACCCTACAGTTATGGAACAGAAAATTGCCAAATGAAGATTTAAAGTGACAAGATCTGTGTGTGGCAGCAGCAGCAGGTAAAGCACAGGAGTCATTTAAGCTGCTTTAAATTTAACTGTCCCATGTACTGAGTATTGAAATTTCTTAGTAGCTGCCTTGTGAGTTTTCCTCTCCATGCTTTGTTAACACAGCAAATTTCAGACCACATCTGATGGTTTAAAGCAACACTTTTAAACAGTATTTCCTGCTCTAATAAAGCCTGTCTTGGATTTACTAGCAGAATAGGAACTGTTAAGAAAACACCTGAAAAGGAACAAGGCATGAAAATAAATGTATTATTTTCTAAGCCACTCTCCTTGTTCCTTCTCCACACACAACTTTAAGACTCAGATGCTCTACTGACCATGGGTGTGGGGGAAAGCTGGACCCACAACGTGAGTGACTCTTGCAGATATTCTTGTGCCAATGGCTCTTGAGTATTGGGGAACTCCAAGTAGGCAGCAATTGTCTCGAAACCTTTCACATCAGGGCTGTTTAGTGTGTGCAAGGACACAGCTTAAAGACCTCTCACGCCCTTCTGGATAGATCATGAGCAGGTGGGTCACTGCTGTTTGCTTTTGCACATCACCCCTGCTGCTCTGAAATCACTTTGCAAGCAAGAGCATGGCACAAGCCCTTTGCAGGGCAGATTTTTAGTCTCTTCCCCTGCCTTGGGAAGCTTCCCAACACAGGCAGGAATAAAGACTGAAGGTGCAATCCTGGCATTTGCGGGTTACAATCCTTTTGACCTTGGTGAAGAAGATGAGAAAGACTCGACCCTTTGGAGTTTCAGACATTCCAATCAATTGTAAGCATCTCACCAGAGCTTGTGTTTGCAGGAGGAGGAGTTGAGTCGCTGGGTGTTCTGCTGGGGTCACAGGGTATCTCAGTGAAGTGGTCTGAAAGCCCAGATCTAAATCTGACCCCCAGTTTAATCACAGCAGCCTCCCAGTGCTCCCTCCCTCTCTCGCAGAACTCGGAAAATGACACACTCTAATTCAAAGTGAGCTTACCAAAGAAATGCAAATAGAACAGCCTAAAACATTTAGACCAGTTTAAATGTCTTCTTAAACGTTTGGCCGAGTGAGGGCCATGACTCTTTGGCTACAGACATGCAAGTTGTGAGCATCAGCTCTGTTTTCACCGGGGTTGGCCTGAGAGGGTAAAAAAAGGGTTCAGGTTTTTAATAAGCTAAGAACATGAGGCAGCCTGCCCAGTCAGGCTATGAGATGAAACATTCAATCTGATCTATCCCTATGGTATCGTGTAGGCTGTATTTTTGGAAACTTCACTTTTTTACATTTCTATTTTCTCATGGCTCTGCCTCTGGACCTCATTAATCTCCATAGTACTTGCGAGTGAACAATTGCCCTAATTCCATCTGGCTGGAATACAAAAAAAAAAGACATTTAAAAAAAAAAAGAAAGAAAAGGAGGTTGCTTTTTTCTTTCTTCTTCTCTTTCCTTCCTTATTCTGGAAATTCCTGGTGATTCTACTTAACAATGGATGTATGAAAAGCTTCCATCTCAGGAGACAAAAATTAGGAATATAACTGAAAGTGCCAATGGATGTAAATTAGAAATGAAGAGAGTGATGGAAAAAGGCTATTTTTTTGTGATAGACAGCCTTTACAGAAGGCTTTACACTCAACCTTTACAGAAGCCAAAGGGCTGCTGCTGAAGAATACAGTGGCCTAAAGTTGGATAAACTCTGCAGTCAAAAGCTGAATGGGTTACTTTTAACATGATTCAGAAAGTAATGGAGAAGGAAGTAGTTTTCTGATCTAAACACATTTCTAAAGTCACCAAAACAGGGCCTTGACAGTCAGCTCTTCTGAAATAAAATATGCCATCCTCCAAGTCTGAAAAACAATGTAAAAGCAACAGAAGGTACCCAAAGCACTCAGCACTTGAGTTTTCAGCTAGAATCAGCACCTCTGACTTGTCTCATCTAACCCAATTTTTCCAGGGACTGTTAATGTCTAGAACTGACCTGTGTCAGCCTTTAAAAATATTAGTTTATCAAGTTTGGGATTTGTTTTCCTTTCATTCAGAAAAGCTCTCCTGATTCATATTTCTCATATACACAGAGTACTACACTATCTAATTCCTGCTCATTTTGGTAGCTCAGCACTGGGGACTTCAGAGCAGCATTTGGCCCCGTGCTGCAGCTGGGAGCTAGTGTCTTTGCCCTGCCGCTGCACCTGAAAACCTCTTGTTTGTGGTACAAATCATTATCTGAATTCAACTTTATGTTTTAAGACAGTCTCAGTTCTGGAGTGCGAAGCAAAATGTAGAATTTGTGAGAAAATCTGTTCACAGTAGCAGCTGAAACCTGCACATACCCAGGGCAGAGAAATTCAGCTTGCAGGTACTGTAGCCTACACACTGTCCAGCTCCACAGACTTATTAAATGAATCCTGATTTACAGGCAGGTAATTAAGAGCAGATCTGCTGAGCAAGAGAGCAGCGTTTCTGCAGCTCCCCTTTGCCAGCTGGATCTCACATCGGAGCACGGCGCTGGCACCGGGGCTGAGCCAGCCCTGCCAGCTCCTCCACTCCCACAGCTGCCCTTCTCTTCTCTGCTTGGCTTCGGGGTCCTCCACCTCCCTTGGCTGAACACCTCCTCTGCCACCAGCTCTGAGCTTGCAGGAAGAGTTTGGGGGTCCTTTATCTTTAGTTTTTTTTCTTTTTCTTTTTTGGTGAGGAGCATTTGTAAATGTAATAAGTCTTAAGACATGGCTTTGCTGAAGGGCTGACATATGGGATGCTTTCCTAATTCTCTCAAGCCTCCATTAATCCTTATTAATACCATTAGCATGGCTTATGAGCTGGGGAAAGAGCATGGAATGAATGCATTTGTCAAACAACTACCTGTTTCACATTCCTGTAAATCAAGCAGGAACGGACATCCATGGCCAAAGTGCTTTAAAGTGGGCACCTCTGCCCTGTGGACCACATGTTCCTAAGGCAGTTTTAAATAAGCTGAGTCAGTGGCTGCTTTTCTGAAAGCTCCATTGGAGAAACTAACTAAACCCCTCCTTCCCATGGCACTACTTTAGAGCAATTAAACTTGACCTCAAGTTCAGTAGCCAGTCTCAGCTTAGCTCCTTCTGCAATTCCTAAATGACCAGGAAGGTACCACGTGCTGCTCCCTGTTCCTGTGATATCTATGAGCACTGACTGAGGTCTTATCAGCTTTCTGGGCAGAGTCTGAGTGTTTGGGAGGCTTTGCAGCCTTTCTTCACAAAGACTGAAAGGTGGGGAAATTATCTGGGAGAGAGGATGTTATAGTGGTTTTCATGTTCAGGTCCCAGTTTAGGTCTCCGCAGGTTGTAAGCTGTTGCAGCCTGCATTTCCCCGTCAGCAAAGCATTTCAGCGCACACACACTTTTATTCAGCTGATTGACATTGCTGACTATGGGACTCACAGAGGTGTAGCTCCACACTGCTGATACAGACAGGAGCTCTGTTAAAAAATCTGTTCCATATATGTGAGCTGGAAGGCGTGAGGAGCATCTTGCTTTAAATGATGAAGTACAACATCAGAGGCTGCACTTAAAATTTCAGGAAAAAAGCAACTATCAGCCCTGGAAAGTGTTTAAATCCCTTAGTAATTCACAGCCTGGTCATGCACAGCCACATCAGACAGGCTTGGGTCTGTATGGTGATAGTTTTTAATGATTTGGGTTGTGCCATGTCCAGGGAGCCAGAAAGTTGCATTGCCAAGCACACGGCATTTACTGAGCATTTTGTACAGTTCTTCTGCTTCTTTTACTTGCTGGAAATGATAATCACCTTCTTGTATCCCACACACTCAAACTCACATCGATATGAATTTGGAAAATACTGTATTAAATGATTTATTCCAGCTTTATCCATTTCCTAATAATGTAATGAATTATTGATGGGCACTAGGAAAAAGTAAAAAAAGAAGCAGAATAGTACTTCAACAGAGGCAGTTATTTAAAAAAGTGAAGTGGAAGGAAAGTGTTTTCCATGCCATAAGATTTTGTACTTTGAAATATTTTCCTATCCAAAACTAGGACGACAATATAAAAACAACTCTCTTCAAGTACTTTTACAAACAGAAGTCTGCCCTAATGCAGGCTCTGGCCAATGAACATGTAAAATCTTCTACTGAAAATGAAAAGCAATTCTGAAAATGCAAAGAATCACTTTGGAACTATATACAGAATATGTTCATTTAAAAAATTCAGACAGAATGTAGGTTTTGGCAATTAAAGAAAATCCTTGGGAAACATGTAAAAATTAAAAATTTAAACTTAAATTCACCCTTTCACTCAGACAAGGTCGATTTTAATGAATCAACCTCTCCTGTGCCAAGTGTGATGAGACTTCATTCCTGACTCCACTTCCAAGGGCCACTCTGTGAAAAGATAAGAAGGGAACCAAGAAGCCAAACTGCACCTCTTCTTGGGGAAAGAAAACAAGACAAAATTGATTAACAATTGTTAAACTGATTGTTAAAGCTCTGCTGATACTAACACGTAGCAGAATATGGGGGCAAAGATGAGACCAGACCTTCCTTGTAGCAACTTGTTAAACCCCGAGAAAAGCAGCAAAGGCTGTGTTAGAACTGTGGTAACATTTATGCCCTTGGTGCTTCAGAAACAGAGCAAAGAGAAAAGCACCCCCCCCAAATAAAAACACCTGCACAGACAATGACTTAACAGAAAAAAATAAAAACCTCCACAGAGGAGGACTCTAAAAATATGCTCAATTATCTGCAGCACAATGACAGCAGTTGATTCAATTTGAGCATTATGGTTTTATTATTTCTCTCTCTGTCAGTGGGATGCATTCTGTGAACAACATTCTCCGTAGTTTTTTGACAAAGTAGGAAAGTAGGAAATTCACAATGGGAAAGAAGAAAAGTAACGAAACCCTGAAGATGTCGTCTTCCTCCCTTTTAAAGGACTGGTAATGAGAAGGAAACCGGTTATAGTCAGAGCTGCCAGGCTATCAGATGGAATGAGATTTGAAGGGGAAAAAAATTAATGGCATGCTAAATATGTTGTTGAAATGCACTGGGAATAGCTTCACGTTAAGAGGAAAACAGCTTAAAATCATGTAAAACGGAGGTCAGGCGTGAGAAGGAATGTGTCTGAAGAGAATTGTGTGCATGTTAAAAGCTGCCCACAAATTCTAAATACACACATCGAGGACTGCACAATAATCTGGTCCAACAAGGTTTTCAGAGGGGCAATTATCTACATCCGCAGTTATTTTGGGGTACACTGCATATTTTTGACTTATCACAATCTTGCATTCAGTGACATAAACAAATATGAGGATGTGGGTCACTACAATTTTTTGCAAAAAAGCAAAAATGTGATAAGAGTAGTCTTGAATTGCTCTGTTAAAAATGTTGAATACTTTTATCATTTTCAATTATAGTGGCCAATTTCCTTTTATCTCTGCTCTCTGAAGGAATAAGCTTTGCACACTCATGCTCTGGGCATGTGCATAAGCACACCAAACTTTTGAAACAGTTGGCTAATTTTAGCTGTATTTGGCAGAGAAAAAATTCTCAAAGTTATGAGGGTCCTAAAGGCTTTCAGAGGAAAGGGAAAGGCTGCAGTGTGCCCTGACACCTTAGTGCTGAATTCTCATGGAATCTCAGAGTGGAGGCATGAACACATAAAATTAAATCAGCTTCCCAAAGTTCATGAAATTGCTTGCTTGAACACTATATTAAACTATAACAACAACAACAACAAATCACATTTAAACCACCAGAGCTGGAAGCCTCCTTTTTAACCAAGGTGCCATCAAATTTTCAAAGACTAATTTATAGTAATTGATCTCTGGGATGCCAACAGAGGCTACTTCAAGGGTGGCATCACAGCACAATCATCTTACATGGGAAGCTTGAAAAATCAGCCTCTGAATACCCAGTTCTTGGAAGAACAAAATTACAAATGCATCTCCTGCTGAAACCCCTTATAAGTTTCTGAATGGTGCAGGCTATCACTGCATTGTGAATCAAATAATAGAGGACATTCAGGGGGAAGAGCAACTGAAGGAGTGGTCCAGGAGAAGAGGAATCTCACTTGCACCACCATGAATGTGTGCTCAGGGATTGAGGCAAAGGCCAAATAGCAGAGATAATTTGGAGGTGTAAATTTTAATTAGCTGGAGAAAGAGCCTCAGCAGTGCAGCTCTAGGAGAAACTTCTGTCACCACAGAAACTGAGAAGTAGTACTGGAACCCAGCAGTCCCAGGAAAATGGCATTTTTAAATCACAACCTCTGAGAACTTGACATCTAGGAACAGGGAAATAAAAAACAGCTGATGAAAGAACCAGGAATGGCATTTGATATCTAAGCTACGGGAAAGAAATATGATGTAAAAAAAATGTTTTACATGAATTTGATCCCAGTGCCATTGGAATCCAAAGGCTGTAGGGCCACTAGATGATTCTAGAGAATATTCTGATGGCCTCCCATCTGAGGAAAGAAAATGAAAAATATTTAAGGCATTTCCATGAGAAGTTCCAGAGTAACATTATCCAAAAAAAAAAAATACTTTCCATATAAAAAAAAGTCTCCATCTTTAGAATTTCTTATTTACTCAGCAGGTTAACAAGGTGGAGAGCTAAGAAATTTCTATTTAGGAGAGGGTCTTTTAGAAAAGAAAGTCCTGTATAGCCTGAAGTTTTCCCAAGTCAAAAATCTACTTTCCTTCATCTAAAGGGTTAATGTGCTGGTCTCTACACAGTGCTGTAAAATACCTTGGCCAGCTGGAGTGCCTACTACATAGTGCACAGTCTCAGACAAGCCTGTTCTCTTTAAATTGTATTTACATGGATTTTCTTTCTGGTTTTCTATTTGTTACACTGTGTTAAATAAATCTGGCTTTATTCAAGATAATTTGGATTTATTGATTATTACTGGGGACAATTACTCTGAGTGATGTCCCAGGGGAAGAAAATGAACCTCTGGTGAGGGGCACGGCAGTTAAGGAACTGTCACACTTGGTTAAAGGCACAGGAGCTCTCTCATAGAGAAATAAAAGGATATTCTGGCTGTGCTCACTGCACAGACCATCTAACGGTGATTAAAATATACACCATGTACTCAGCAGCTCATAAGGGATTTTTTATTTCTATATCACTGCATCAGAGGCCATCTGGAGTCACTCCTGTGTCCAGCCTGCTCCATGGTCAAATCCACCACTGAGGCACAACCACCAGGGCCCCAGGTGCTAAATGCCAAAAATTGAACCAACTTCAGAATTTTTAGCAAAATACTCATCTAGGAGATGTCTTCATGGCCTGTAGATGTCTGATAGGGTGGAAAAATACCAATTCTTAAGCCTTTTTGTCTTTCTATGACATACTGCCTCTTGCTGTACTTTGTATAGAAAAGACAAATAGGGTTAAAGAGAAGAACATCTTAATATTGTTTGAACTTGCACTTCTTTAAAAGGCAACGATAAAATTCCCTTTGACACAAAGAGAGTAACCTTGTCGCAGAAGCAAACAACAAAGCCACGTAGTCCAAGTCCTCTGGAGTCTCAGTTCTTGATTTTAAATTTCATTCAGTTGCTGTTTGTTTCTATTTGCATTAAAATTCTTGTAGTTACAGATGTGGTTTGCAGCAGGTATGTCGTTGCTGCACTGTGTTTGCCTCAGGTCTGTACAGCCAATGTTCCTGGGAGCAGAGAGGAGCACAGGGAAATCTCAGCCACGTCCCTGGGTGGGATAAATGCAACATCCCAGTGACGCTTCCCAGCTCCCTGTGAATGTGATGTGTTGTGAAGGACTCCCAGGCACAAACTGGATGGTGTTGCTACTCACTCCTTAAGGATTTTCTCCTTTTTTTCTTAATTATTGGAATTGAAAAGTAGGGGAAAGGAAACCATTCTGAGAGGCAGTTTCCCTTTTCCAGAGCTTGATGGATAGAAATAGATGCTGCTATTCAGAAAACTGAGATGGGAATAAGGGGAGGTTTCCACTCATCTTTGATCAGCCCTTTATAAAATTCTCACTTAAGTCCTGCAAGCAAATAACAGAGATCTAAAATGGAATCAGATAAACCCCTGCATGTGCTGACACATCTCAGCACTGGTGTGGCTGCCCGGAGAGGGGAGAGAGTAAATGGGGGGTGGGAGTGGAGAGGGCCTACTTTAGCATTTTCTTTCTCTAGGGTTGAATATTTGTGCCTGTCCCTGCTCATTTGCCTCTAGCAGAGCTGGTGGACAAGGAGAGAGATCACGAAGATTTACAGATGTTTGAAGGGGAAAAAGAATCAGGGCAAAGGCAGAGAAGCCCTTGCTGTTCACACACTCTTGGGGACTATTTTTTTCTCTTTGTTTTGATTCTTTACTTAAGAGTTCATCAATGTTTAAATACATGGAGAGCCCTTTCTCATAGGACAACAGCGGCCAGGAAGAAAAAGAGGAAAAAAACACTTTTATTTTAGATGTTATCTCCAAGCAGTGTATAAGATTTACACTGAGTCACTGGCTGGATTGCTGGAAGTGCTTCATTTAGTCTGTGCTCAAAACCACCCGGACTTCAGCACAGCTTTAGCATGTCCTTGTCTCTCAGGGCAAGGACAGTCAGGAATTCAGACCAAAAAACATAAATAAAAATCAGGTAAAACCTTTGTGATTCACTTTCTAACATGGATTTTGGTAGCCACTAAGATCACACACATCCTAATAATCTTAGGACATCAAGAAAGCTCATTGTTCTCTGAAGAAACAGCAGATCTTTATGAAGCACTTACTTATCTACTTTTATTTATTTTATTACTTATTCCCAACCATCCATTTATCTCAGTGGGTTACATTATATTCACCCTGCTAGCATCCAAATGCCTCATAGTCTTTGAAGTATTTACCCTGACTCTTCCTTATCATTAACATATTCCTTTTCTCATGCAAATAAAGTGCTTTTCTGCCCTTGATAAGACGAGGGACTTGAGGCCACAATTTGAATATCCACCTGTAGGTGAGTGGTCCAGGTTTACCTCTCCTGATGTGAAAATATTGCTTCATTTTGTTTCCACCTTGCTGCAAATCTCCACTTGGCAATGCAGACTGACAAAGCAGGTGTACTCCAGGACATTACTGCCTCTAATTCCAATTGGAAGCAAAATTCCTTGTAACCACCCATTTTCACGTAATGTGACAGAATATGTGGACTTTAGATAACAGGTTAATAAATATCTCTGAATTTCTCCACTAAGTAAGCAAGTTAAGAAGCCTCTAACAGAGGTGAAAACAGAACAGACTCTGAGCCTTTTCTTTCACCTTGCACCTGGCTCATTTTATTGTGTTTTCCAGCAGCAAAATAAGTGAAGTAGACAGGTATATCTGTTGATTTTAAGGCCGACGTTTTCCTTGTGTATTTTTTTCTTCCTAGTTTTGTCTTAGGAAAAAAAACCCCGAACACATACTATCATTCTTTATTCAGCATTCAGGAGGAGGTGTTTAACTTGACTGGAAGAGGAGCAAATTTGGGATGAAAATGGGGAAACATGAATCAAAAACACAGAGAGTGGCTGTTTTCTTGGAAAGTTTGTCACAGTTGTGCTGGGTTTCAAACAGAAGCCCAGGAAACAGAGATTGTGCAGAGATTGCAGAAGATGTTGGAAGTGCTCTGACATGGCAAAACCCAGGACAACGCAGAGATACACTCATGGCACGGCAAAATCTCTTTTAAACAATAAACCAGAACAGTAAATTTTCAGCATTTCCACTTCTACCCCCAGGCAAGGGAAACAATCTTCGTTATACTGAAGAGTAAATAGAGGCAATCTCAAGGAGACCTTTTACAGAAGCAGCAGAAAAGTGTTGTGTAAAGCAGGTCTGGGATGCTGCACTTTTGGGACCAGGGAGAAAGCTTGGTTCAGCAAGAGGGAAAGCAGCAATACCTTTATTTGAGCTCTCCTGTTTCTGGGCTGCAGGGAAAGTGTTATTTTTCTTTCACCAAATGAGTCTGAAGTCTCACACAGGGCATCTTCACCTATGCCCCAGCAGAGAGCAGGTAAAGTGCAAGACAGATATGGACCTGCTGGAGTGAATCCAGAGGAGGCCACGGAGATGCTCTGAGGCCTGGAGACTCTCTGCTCTGAGGAAGGGCTGAGGGAAATCTGAAATCTTTCCACCTACCACTGTTCCCCACCTTCACTTGGACTATATGCAGAAACATGGACCATTAACAGAATACCATGTGTCAGAAGAGACCCAGAAGCCTCAGAATTCTAATAAAGGGCCTAATGAAGAATAAAGAGATGCTGCAAATGCAGAAATGCCAGCCCTGAGTTATGAAGTCCCTGCAGTACAGCCTGCCTGGCTTTCAGCTCCTGATGTCCATCATCAGTGACACATCCCAGGCACTCCAGCCCCTGACACAGCAGTGTGGGTCTTCCCTACCCTCCTATTTATTGCATGAGAGCACAGACACGAAGAGACATTCCCACCAGGGACCAGCCTTCCAAAGTGTCTGCCTATGCAGGTCCAGAAGAGATCCGAGCCTCATCCCTGGTATTTTATTTCAAGTGTCTTTTCTGTAGCTCCTTCCTCTGTAGGTTAATGAAGACTTAAGCACTCTGTCTCAGCAGCACTGATGTAAAACGGCTGCTTATTGCCTGTTCCATCTCACTGACTTTTATTGTGATACTTAAACCAAAATGGTGAACTATTACACTTCATAGCCTGAAAATAAAAGCAGAATGTTAAAAAGCGGAGGCTATAACCTCTGATCCAGTCAAAATTGCTCTAAACATCTAAGGCTCATAATCTTGAGACAACTCAGCTCCATGGGGACAGGGAAAGGCATGGGTTATCATCCACAGCATAGGAGGGTCTTTAATTGTAATGCTACAATTTTTATTCCTGCCATGCTCAAAGATAACAGGAGAAATCCTAAGCCAGCATGTGAAACAGCTCAGCTCCACTGACTCCAGTGGAACTAATCCAGTTTACACCAGTGGGAATTTAGCCCATTTGCTAGAAGGCTTGAATAATTCTCAGCAACTAGAAGATAATGGTTCTCCTTTTCTTTGGACCACATTAAGAAGCCACTGAGGTGATAGCAGCCAATTTTCCCTGTTTCCAAAGGCCCACCTCTTCTGCAAATCATTACAACTACAAACACTGCATTTCCAATTCTGCACTTTACAGGAGCCACTTGGGCGGTGCAAAATCCATTTTTAGAGCCAGGAGGTCCTGGGGTCAGATCCACAGTGGCTTGGGTACAGCAATCAAATAGGAGAAGGGAAAGGGTTGGCTCTCAGTCACATTTTCAACTTCCTGATCTTGGGGAAAGCCAGAGGCCAGTTGAAACTGGCTCAGCTTAGAAGAGGGAAGGGACTGCTTTTTGCTGTAACCTCACTCCTCACACACATGCAAGTATGTTCTGTTAATAACTTTGTTTTTAAGGCCCTACCTTAGATATATTCAAGTTAGCCAAGATGGATTTAAGTTCCATATTCCAACACACTTCCCACCCAGACACTGGAAATCATTGTTGAACTAAAACAGCCTGGGTGGACACCTTTAGTAACAGAAATTTACCAAGTGGTTACACATTTCTTATGGAGAACCCCAATGGGTGAAGGTGGCACTACTCAGAATTTCTGGTATTACACGGGGTGAAAATTCAACGTGGTTAAGTTGCAAAGATGAAATAGTTTGAGGGATTTCTACTTTGGTCCAAAGCACATAAAATTGGTGCGTTCTGACAAAAGGAACCTGTTCATGTGGAACCTGTAGACACTTCAGAGCTTGTCTTTCCGCTTTTGGTTTCCTCCCTGGTGAATCCGAGCAGGTTGCTGAAAGCCCATACATTTGAGGGAACTAGAAAAGAGAAAAGGCACATAAAACAATCTGCAAAATTAGACATGACAGCCATTCAGGAAGTCCCTGTTACCCTAAAACAAAACTAAATCAGGGAGGCATTTGGGATTGGAGCAAAGTCCCAAGGACCTCTGCTAGACCATGGCCAGGACCCTGGGGTAACAACAGAGAAGGTTGGTTCCCATAGAGAACATCTTTGCAAGCAACCGTGGATTAATGGGACACTGGGAATTTATCCAGCACTAAGTAAAGTAACAGAGATAAGATTTTTAACTGACTCACCGTTTGGAGAGTCTTTTGGTGTACACAAGTCAAGACACCTCAATCCGTTAAGGAGCACAGGAGGGACCTGACTTCCAAGAAGAAGCAGATTTAAGGATAACAGATTTACATGTCAGGTTCTTTAAAAGCTGCCTCAAGGTAGGAAATAAAAATAAAATTACATAAAATAGGTACTACCAAGGCAACCTACAGTCTATATTTGCTATTGAAAAATCTTGTTTGGGATCAGTACACTCCAAAGCAATTCACTTCTGCACACAGAAGATCTGAGGCAGTTCTCGCTAGAGGAAGCTGAAGGTGCAAAGGGCTTGAAAGTGTTCAAAGAGGGGTTGGAAAACCTCTTGGACAAAAAATACCCCTTGAGGTTTCTTAGAAATACATGCTCAACAATTAAAAAAAAAAAAAGAAAAAAATGTGATAAAGAAATTAAACACTTTGTTGTTGATAAAGGTGACATTTATAGCTCAAGAAGCACCTGGGTCATCAGGTCCTGGGAGAGTTCTGTGGGGAAGTATCTCCATGTGTCTGATCAGCTCTCCCATGCTCCCTCAAATTCTTGCTAGCCATCCACCTTAGAGGAGAGGATATTGAGCTAAGCAAGCCTTGGTCTATACCAGTGCAGATGTTTTCCTATCCTAATGTTCACATGTCTGAACCCCTTTATGGAGGTGAGAATTTATAGAGCTCCTGATAGCTGTGAAGATGGAACTGGTCTGTACCTGGTACTTTCTAGACTTTGCAATGATAAGGTTTTTTTCCTGCTTTAGAAAGAAGCAAGATTTTAAGGTACTCAGTCCAGTAGCTTGGCCCCTCAAATGCAGAAAAAAAGAAAAAAAAAGGCTTTGGAAACACCTAAAAATAGATGCCATTAAGGAAATAAAGCAGTTTGATATAATGCAGTAGCAGCTTTACCTCTATGAAACGGCAAAGCCAAGAGAGATCTAACTGATGCATCACAGCTCTGTAGCTCCCATTCCCAGGAACTGATCACCCCCAAATCTTCACAGCATCCCCAGGGGACAGCGGAGCACTATTATGTCCTTTTTCAGAACCAGGGAAGCGAAGCACAAGTAGAATAAGCCATTTAACCAAGGTCCCACAGGAAGCCTGCAGTGCACTGCAGCATTAAAACTGAGACTCCTTATTCCTGGACAAACACTGGTGCCCCGAGGCCAGCCCAGCTCTCGGCAGCAGGGTCCAGCTCAGCCCTGGCTGAATTGCTTTGCTTCCCCCTCCTCAGAGGCATCCCTGGCTGCACCGAGCGTTCTGTGACCTGCTGCCTCTCCAGCCACGGCTCAAAGCCAAGGGAATTCAGTTCCCCTCTTGAAATCCTCTCTCTCTCATGATAATGAGCACTTTAATCCATCAGGAAAATGTAGAGCTTCTTGGCGCCACTTTTTATTCCTGATCTGTGTTTTCTCTCTCTCTCTTTTAGGTTAATTTATCTGATTACATGCAATGCACTGCGGCCGTGTTAAGGTACCAGTCGAGTTTCCACTTGGAGGCTTGGAGGAAAGATTACCATTAAAACGTGACTTCCATCCACTCAGCTGAAATTACTATTGATTGCCAAAGAAAAATATTTGTGCTGTGAAGCTGGGAGCTATGATGTTGAACCGTATTAACATAATGTTAGCATAGCTACGGGTGTTTAGTGGCACGCAATCAGATTTGAAATGAACGTTGATTATAGATTGAGATTAATGTTCACATATTCATAGGAACACAATGAAAAGAGCAATTTCCTTTCTACTACAGATCAATGGTTTCCCCATTCAATTATACAGCTGTAATAATTGCATTATGCGGAAATATTTCTTAATGGTTTATTTCATTCTTTCTGTTTGCCTGTGTGTGAGTGTGTGTGTGTGTGAGACAGACAGAAAGAAAGCTCTTGTGGACTTGTACTCACGCATGCATGTGTGAAATCTTTTGTTGCTGGCACTTGCCAAAGCCTGCATCCAATGCAAAATACTTTAATTACTAGTGCAAATGCGTAATCTTTGGCTGAGCTAATAATCTCTTGGCATTTTCCCACTATTCTCTTTATTCCCCAACAGAGCCCCCAGATTCCTCTGCTCGTTTAAGGTTTTAACAGCTCGATCCCTCTGCACAGCAGAGGTGATCTGTGTGTGGCTCTGAATCCTCAGCAGTGCCCCGCATGGCACCACCACAGCCAGAGACACCTTGCTGGGTTCATGCTGGTGTGTCCCACTGGTTTAGCACTAACAGGAGCTGGAGTTTTGGGAGCATTGCAGTCTGGCACAGCTGAATCTCCTTATTTTGTGACTGCTGTCCATCCTCTCACAGCAGAAGCAAAAGAGTATTTAAGCAAAATAATTTCTTATGAGCTTCCAGCTTTGTTCTTACCACTCAGGGATTTGGACTCAAATTAAAAATGAGGCCTTGAATAGTGAAGGCAACTCTGCTGAAACAGGAAACAACTACTAGACATCCTATTTTATCTTACAATCAAGGCAAGACAGGACACCTTCTGAAGGGAAATCTGGTAGTGAATGGAGATTAACCTCAAAAGCACCTAAGGGATGAAGGTAGAAGGACCTTCTCTTTCTATTTCTATAGGATCTGCAATCCTGCTTGAGGGGGCTCTTTTCTCATTTTCTCCAGAAATAAAAGTTCCCACTTATTCTTTCTTTTAGATAAAGCATATTAGCTCAGATGTACTCTCCTTCTAGGAAGGGACCACCTTCATTTCCTGGTTTGGTGCGTCAGCAGCCTAGAGGAGAAGAACATGTCTTACAAGAGAACAGATGTACCTTCCTGGAGGGGTTCATATGGTGGTGTGAAAGAAGAAGTTTTGCACAAGGAAAAAGCCACATCCTTCAGAGAAAGTCAAGCAGTAAGAAAATAAAAGAATAATATCAGGAACTGATGGAGCAGCTTACAGTACATTACTTGTCTCAGCTTTAGGGGATGTCCTGTCATTGAACCTTTTGGCTTCAGATGACTTGAAAACATCCCTGCAGAGGTATTTTGCTGGACAGCAATGCTGCCTGCAATGCATGTGCAGAAGCACATTCTCCAAGCCACCTCTCAACGGAAGCCTGCAACATTTCCAAGCTCTGTATCAGACACATCCTACAGATCATATTGCTGGCAATGATCAAAACTAACAGGACAATAAAAAAAAATTCCTAAGGCACACTTGAGAACTGCATTTCAGAGGTTGTTCAACTTTGGGGCTGAGGGTGTTCTGGTCATACACCATTTCTGCTGACTTTGCTCTTGGCATTAGCACGAATTTTGAGAAGTTGTACCAGTTGTCATGTGAGAGCTGCATCGTGTATTTAAACTGTCTTGACTTCCCCAGGAGAGTTCGTTCTTTTCTCTATGGAAAAAGTTTCTGGCAACACAGCACAAAGTTATTCCTCAGCATGGTATGGATTATTACATTTGCCTTACAATGCAAAGCCATTGAGGTAAAGAATTAATTTTTGTAGGTTTTTTTGTTTTGCTTTTATTTTCTCCCCAGAGCATCCAGAAAAAAAGGCATCACATTTTGTTATATTCTACATTTTGCTCCACATTGTAGGAGAGCAGCACAAACTGTGGGCAGCTCAGAAGCAGGATTCAAAGAGAGATGTCAAACCAGTTTTAGCTGCTTTTGAAGAAAACTCCACCTCAACTTGATATATTGAAGGAATTACCAGACAAGGCTTACGAGAACTGCAGAGTCACTATTCCCCTTGTGATGCTGAGTCACCAGACGGTAACAAGAGAGCGAGAATGAGGCAACAGCACCCACTCATTCAGCATTTAACTGCCCCCTCTTTTTCCCCTTTCCTCAAAGTTTCACATCTCTGTTCACATGCCTCAGTTATTCAGAAGTCACATGGAGGGACAGGCATGTTTCAGCTCTCACGTGCATTTTTGCTCCCCAGACAATAGAGTTTCCAAAAACGTGGTACATTTGAAGCTTCTTGCCTGGAGGAGAAATAGATGGAAGCAATCGTTGCTTTTATTAAACTAAGTATGTGGGCTTTTGGGAAGTGGGATAAGAGGAGTTAAAAGAATGGAGAATGT
Organism: Dicrurus megarhynchus; assembly: GCA_013399195.1. NCBI lineage: Eukaryota > Metazoa > Chordata > Aves > Passeriformes > Dicruridae > Dicrurus > Dicrurus megarhynchus. The sequence continues at coordinate 746,875 of VXAD01003976.1, forward strand.
GGAAAAAACAAGATAAGTTTGGTAAATCCCAGTGAACAGAACACGGAATTCAAAGGCTATGATGTTTAAGATTTTGAAAACTTAGCAATTTTCAGAGCGTGTTTCTGAGACCTGTAGGGGAACTTTGTTTTCAGAAAAGATGTTTTAGTTTTCCAACTTTTCATTTAACAGAATAAAAAATTTTTAAGTCTGTTCTGAAGGAGTGGGTTATTTTTTTGTGCTTCAATCACTTCCAACAATATGGTTCAGTCTCTCCTGGCTGAAACCCACTTGAAAAATAACAAATACTTCTGTTTGTCTGCTACTGTAATGTACCGTGAGTGTTCAAGGCAGATATTCTTCAACATTCCTTAGGAAGAAAATTATTATGTAAATTATTAGATCACAAACGCAGGAAAAGCTGAAAAGAGCCTAATATGTCTGTACAAATAAATTGCTGAAGAGAATCACAATACAGACAACTAACAGAGGACAGAAAAGCTGAGCATTTAAAAATCTTCCATTTAAAAATTTAAAAATTTGTCCCAGACTTCCCTTGGAAGATCCCTGGACCTCCTTAGAAACCCATAGAGGGCTTCATCTCACCTGACTCCAGACAGCTCTGATGTGGGCAACGGTGTGATCCAGTCATCCATGATTCATTTATGGCTGAGTCAATGGAGAGAAGTAGGGATTTGTAAATCATGATTAATGACCAATTTTTGTCAAGCACATCAAGACAAATGAATTGCTCTTCAGAACTGTTGACTGTTAACCATAGTCTGTAGGAGAACTTATACAACTGACTCATATGGAGGTGTTTAGACATTTCCATTTTATGTATCTGCCGCGAAAGTTTGGAAAAAGTGAATCTCAACTTTTCCTCAATAACACAAAAAATAGAAAAATCTGGGTATTTGTATCAGCACCGATGACAGTAACAATTTTTTCTTATAAAATAATATCTGAATGTTTAAAATTATAACAACATTTAGTAGCTAATAAGCATCTCTTTCTTCTCTTTGGCAAAAAATAAGGAAGCAGAATCTGCTAGAGGCTCATTCAACCACAGGTTGATCTGAAATCACAACTTACTGGGTGGGAAACATAAAGAAATGCTCTGTTCACCAGCTTATTTTTTACAGATTTCCTGAGTAGCCTATAACTTGGCCTAACACTTTACCTTGTAAATGTGGAAGCACATGGCATGACCTTCTACTCCTAATGGCCTTCAAGAAGCTGAAGTTGGATTATTTGAGGTCATGGGTAGAAACTTAGAAGTCATAGGTCAAATTCAAAACCATATTTCATCTCTAGAAAAAATAACCTTTCCAACAGCTTATGTCATGACCCCTAGCTCTGGTAAGTCTGTGAGGGGCTCTTGTCCTCCATTCACACATTCATGTATTCAAAATCTCCTCCTCAAATATGAAGAAAAAGTTCTTTCACCTTGATTGCTATGGTAGAATGCTTCTTTTTTTTCCTTTCCTTAAGGATAATTGTGGTTTTAGAAACACTATTCGTATTAAATACTTTGCCAGGAAAGCTGATTTTAATCATATGCATGAGTTCCACCAGTGCTGCTCCACGGAGTCCAACGGAAATATCATACGAGATCAAATAAGTACATTTTCCCCTTTTGGGGACAGATACACTTTTAAGAGAGGCATTAATATCCAATAGGTGTCTTAATTTATGACATGGTTAATTTTGTGCATGACTACCAGAGATGCCTTTGTGGAGGAGTGAAAAACCACGTTTTAATGTTCTATGCTCACAGGCTTTGTTCATTGTTAGATTCTGGCTTGTGCAGGTGCACAAGTGTTAATGAGTGCTCAGAGCAGCATCACCACAGTGAAAATTAATATTCCGTTATCAGTGAGGCAGGCAGAAGGACCAAAAGGTCTGGAGATACACTGGAACCCAATTTGTGTCTGTCCATTTACTTACCCTGAAGCAAATTTCTCAGCAAACTAGACCTGCCTTCCCTGGGACAACATCCTCAAACAAACAATGATGAAGTTTCTTTCTGCCCACTGTCTCAGTCCTTTCAGGAAGCAACATGACTTTGTTGTTCTCAGCAGCACCACAAGCAGAGCTTAGCCAATGCCAACTGCATTTTTATTTACAAAAGTAAAAGAAGAATGGTGGCAAAATGAAAGTGGAAGGAGCTTGAACAAAAAGACTTAAAAAAAAGTCTTTATATTGTCTAACACTGTTACACAGGCAAATATAGTTTGCCATGTCTCTGAAACACCAATATGTTTCCAGAGCAGTAATATGTGATATCAGATATTAATATTTCAATAGTAGTTCAAAGAAAAACTAAAAAAGTGTTCATAGATGTTACCTGTCAGAAAATAACTCATTTTACAACTTGAACTTCTCCTAGCTTAAGCTGGGAAGCTGATGGGACAATAGTAATTTGCAGTTGTGTGTAATACCTTTCATGTCTTTAGGAGACCACCAAGCAAAATTTTTTTGAATCTGTGTCTTGTGAAATTTGAGTTATTTTCAAAAGGAGTGTAAACACAGGACATTTAAGGAAGTGAATCTCTATTTGCATCAAAGGCAAAGCATTTTTTGTTTGAGAGGGAGAAATATATTGTCTAATTTTTTTTTTGAGGTACATCTAAAAATGGTGCTAGGAGCTGCATCTGCTGAGGAAGCTGGCATCCAAGGGAATTTGTCTTCTGCGCTCCTGGCTGGATCTGAATTTCATCTTTCAGACTCATTGCTAAAGCATGTTGAAACACTTGTCTCTCCCATGGGTTAACAGAAGTCTATAAATTTGAGAATTCAGTGTATATCACACTGGATTCATTACAGAATCACTGCCAACCATAATGCCTTGTGTAGGGATGTCCATGAGGTAGTTCTGTATTTTTTTCTTTACTGTTGTTTAACTTTCTATTTTACAGCTTTTAGCCCTCATGTGGCGTGCCGGAAGGAAAACTTTCTATTTGGAAAATAGCAACCTGTTTTTAAGGACGTGTGTGCTGTAGCACGTTCTGCTAACGTGGCTCACAGCTCCACTGTCGCTCCTTTGCACTAATATCCTCTGCCCCTCGGTCTGGGTAGTCAAAGCCTCAGTGTCAGCTGTTTCTGTGTTATGCTGATAAAACAAATCCGCATCTTTCTTGTATCCACAATAAGAAAAAACGGCAGGTTCCTTTTCTGGGCACGTTTTTCCACCAAGCTCTGCTAGTTTCCCTCTCAGTGGAAGAATACAATCAGGAACTCCCGAGTGTTGCCCTGACTGAAGGGGACCTGCCTCTGCCTGTGGCTCAGAGCTGGGAAAGGACTTGGGAAGCACAGCTGTACAAGTCTGTGGGACTGCTACAGTGCTTAGGGGTAAGTGCAGAGAGTTTTGGGAGGTGCATGATTTGGAAAAGCCATGCTGAACAGTGTTTTGCAGGAAATCCCAAGCCTGCACCAGGATGAAGACAGATTATAGCTTTTTACTGCCATTTTTGCATTCCAAGAATGAGGAACAGAGCCCTGATGGGAAAGAGGATGAAAAATTCAAGTAAGAGCCTTTACATCAGGCCGAAATTTTCATCATCGCTGGTTAACATTACGAGAAAGCAACCCTTGTGCTGGGTAGTACCTTGTAACTGGAAGGGCTTATATGTCACGCTACATTGAAATACGCAAACACTTTTCACCTCAGCTCAGTAAATTCTTGGCATCAATCACAACCGCCTCCTTCTTCACCTGAAGTGGTTTACACAAAACTGCCCATAATTCACTCTTTCTGAGGTTCACTGGCTCAACGAACCAAATCAAACCATTCCTGCAGGTTGCAGCAGGCTCACTGCGCCTCTCCTCCCCCTCACCGTGGGCAGCGGGAGGTGAGTAGAACTGCACTTGCAGTGCACCCCATCCGTGTGAACTGGCCTCAGTCTTCATTTTGTACTTGAAATTCCAGATTCACCCTCTTCCCTTTGCCCAGCAGTGTCCCCCCCGGCTGGGTCAAAGCCATGCCAGATGTCACTTTGTTCCTTTATAGCAATATTGCTGCTGCCCTCTGTGTGCAGATGTTGGGCTCAGAACTGCCAGCATCAAACTTCTTTCAACATTTTATTTTACCCCATACAGTCCCTCCTATCTCCCCCATCCAATAGGCAGTTATCCAAACTCATGCTGAGTCCTCAGGATCCATGGATCAAAGAGAGTGTTGTGAGTACAGATTGCTGTGCTAGCACAGGCTTCTGCACTGTTCAGCTTCTTGCTGCAGTGGCCAGGCCTTCTAACACTGGAAATTTTATCTTCCAGTTGCAAAAGGCAGGAATTGGAAAGCTCCACAGCCTCCTTATCCAGCAGAGATGTAAAGGAGAATGAGTGCTGGGACTGTCTCCTGATACCTTCTAGCTGTGGGCCGAGGATTTCTTAGAGCCAAGCATCAAAGCAGAGGGTTGAGCTGTAATATGAGGGGGTATTGAGGAGTGAGAGGATAGTCTGCTTTCCCTCCTTCCTTCCCTCCTTCCTGGGGATTCCTGGCAGTTAAGCTGAGCTTAGAAACATGGAAAGATCAGGAAGCTATTTGAGTGGATGAGGCCTTTGGCACAAACACTTCAGTCTGGTGAGCATCTTGGTGAGTGCTTTGCAGTGTGGGAGGTTCCATGCTGAGATCAATAAGTCTTCCAACCCTTAGTGCTATTCTGGCTGAGATGGAAGCCCCCATCTGTTATTATCCTCAAGAATCCCCCCGCATAGCAGGATCATCCTTGGATGTGAACTTACAGCTGATCAGATATTACTGGCTCTTCTTCAGTAGGTGGAAAACAAGAGGCTTCCTGAGTGTGGGAAACTCCTTCCTGAAAACTCTATCACTGTCTCGAGGGTGGCAAGCCAAAAAAAAAAACAAGGCAAAGAGCAACTATATCAGTCTCTACTGCACCTAAAGACTGGCCTTGGTTTACAAATGAAAATGAAATTTATGCTATCTGCCTGCTCCTTTAATGATCGTTTGCTGACAATGCAAACCCATCACTTAATGGAGTATGACTGGCAATCCCCACTGAAGAAAGAGCTCTGATTGGAAAAGCAGAGTTTGATTCAGGTCAGGCTTGAGGTACGCACCCAAAATACTGAAGGCACTGGGAAGAGGATCAGCATGGAGAGAGGCACTTGCAAGTAATTTAATCAATTAATTTAGCCTGTTTCTTTTTCTCCTTGCTTGCAAAGTGTTCACAGGCTGATTACAATTTCTCCAAATTTATTTCTTATTCAAATTTACTCAATGGTATCTTTTGCACTTTTAAAAATAAATAATATTGACTGATTACAAACAATTCTCTGTGAGGACGTGCTGTTCAGTATGCAAAATATGGTCTGATTTAGCTAATGACTTGGTCACATGGATCACACAGCATCATTTCTGCTCTACAAGCAGCAGCTATAGATCTTGCAAATCAGGAAGAAAATCAGAATTTGTCAGTGGTACAGACACTACGGGAACAGGATCTGATAAACAGGTTAAGGGAGTTAGAAACTTGGAGCATCCCAGAGGAAAAATCAGCCTTCCTGAGATTTGCTGGCTGTGTGTAGACTTTATATTTAACTGTCTTTCCTTCTCTATCTCAGACGGTGGCCTACAGCAGAGAGACAGAAAGGCCCTTTAATCTTTGTATATCCTAACTAGTTCCAAATCTTTCAAAATTGCAGAGTGGAAACTGAGGGAAACAGAAGGAACATACAGGATACAGCCAAATCTTGGATTTACCTTTTTGCTGTCCAACCAGCATGTTCTCAGCCACAGTGGAAAGGATTCTGCTTTGCTGTTACTACAAGCTAACAGCAGATTTTCTACAGCCTGGTGGAAACAAAAACACACACAAGAATTGTGACTAAATGAGAGACTAAATGTCATCGCAGTGCTTGTTCTGAGCTGAGGAATTTTACCCCAAAACCATTCCCCTAGGTCGTTGAAGTCTGTGTCTAGTTCAAAAAGCATGGACAAGTGGAGGTCACGGGAGGGACAGAGTGTTCCTTCTCCGCACTGCATGGAAAGGTGCAGCTGGTGATTCCCTAGTGCCAGAAACTGCTATGAAAGGGTTAAATCACCATTTGTCAGGAAAGACATCCACTGAATTAATGCCACTTTGTGATCAACCCATGGCCCAGACAATCTCTCAAGCTTCTTTCCAGTTCCTTCTTTAAAACTGGTCACAACATAAAAAACCAGATCCCCAGATCCACCTTGCCCAGGTCATGCCCAAAATCCAATTTATTCCAGGCTTCCACCTCCTGAGACTCTTCCAAAATGAGGATAACCCAAGTGACTTTTGAATGCAGCCTCTTGTAGTTCATCATTTACCTGGTTCCGTGCAAGTGAAAGTCAATTACCTCAAATATTTGCATGGCACGACACCGGGAAAAGGTGTGAGCGCAGATCATGCAAATCAAACTGATATCTGAGCCAAGTCTGCGGTGTCATTCATCTCTTGCAGCATCACCAAGGCCTAAGCAGAGGCTGGTCTGGCCTAATCTGAAATAGAGGACTGGAATGATACTGAAATACGGGGGAAAGTGTGGAAGAGCAGCCCTGGGGGGCCCTGCAGAGCCGTGTGGGACTGGCTGCACAGCCCTGCCTGCACGGGGGAGCCTCGGGGCCCTTCTGCTCACTGCAGGGCTGTTCTTTACGTTAAAGCCAAATTTAGCAGCACAAACAATATGATGGTGTCACATGGCAAAAAGCTCAGAAGCTGTGAATCCATAGTGTTATTACCAGGACAGGGGTATTTCAAAGCAGCTGTTAAGGTGTAGGAGTGTGTACATGCATGGAAATCCAAGTGGAATTCTGAATGGTAAGAAACGTGCTTTCTCTTTTAAAAATGCACCTCCCACCCCCATTTGTTTTTTTCAGTTTCACCCTATTGTCACATTCTACTTCTTCCACTACTTTCACCTTCCAAAGAAAGCAAACATGTCCCATTTCCAGCAAAATGCTTATTCAGTGCCCGTCGTCCCAGGGCTAATGGCTTTCACAGATGGAAGATGTTGTGCTAGGCAGGAACCAAATGAAAAAAAATAAACAATTAATGGGCAGGATTCATTGTTTTTTACATGCCTTAATATTTGACTTTCCAGGTTGGCAGCACCATGGGAAACCCAACACTTGGATATAGAGCAGTGCATATGGTGAATACGGGGAACAAATTTTGAAGCTGTAATTCAGGTAAGTGAGAGCTGAGAAGGTTTTTTTTTCCTTCTTTTCTTCCCCTCTCTTTTCCTTTTTTTTTTTGTCCTTTTTTTTTAAATCTTTTTTCAGGCAATGATTTTAAAGCACACAACATCAAGTCCACATTAAAGAGAATTTCTGGGCTATTGCTTTCCAGCCTTGACTCTCAGGCTTCATAGCTGTTCCAAAGAGTACTTTAAAATGTCTTAGCTGTATAAGTACATGAGACCTCAATGCCTCCCTTGTGGACTAAACTAAAACCTAGTTTGATTAAAAATATTTCTTTTTATTTTAGTATTTCCAACTATATCTTGGCCAAAGGGAAAAAGCCAAACAAACTAACCATCAACTCACCTTTTTGTCATTTACAATGATTCTTTTGCTATCTGATTATATTTTCTTAATTAATCTCTCTACATATTAGCTGTTCTTTATTAAAGGTAAATTTGTAGAGGACTAAACCATACAATAGAACCATGTTATATTGAATATCACAGTAAAACCTCAATAAGCAAAAGTGGTTTACTTTGTTTTAGAAATCAATGGATATTTAATTAACATGGGGTAAGAACTCTCACAGTTAGAAGAATCCCTTCAGATTAAATGAAATAATTATTACATGTTAAATGACAACACAGATACTTTTGAATAATTTCAAAGTTCTCTACAAACAAGCATGAATTAAAATACTCCCTTCTCTTCCAGCATGGTGCAAAAATTGATGCTTTGTCCCCAACACCCTCCCAACCTGGGCACTCAGACACCCACTCAATGAAAAGACAGAGGACTGCTCAGAGGTTCAAGGAATGCAAACTCATGCCATTTCCTGAAGAATTAGGCAATTCTTCCTGGCAATAGCTGGTAGTTACCAGAGACTGTGTGTGTTGAAGGTTGGAACACCCATGTGAGTAAAAAGCTCCCTTCCCATGAGCACTGAGTGAACTCTGACACACTGAAAATCCTTAAGAATTTTCCAAAGTTTCAGTCCTTCTGGGTGTTTAATCTGAATTTAGGTTGTCCAGCCTATCTGTCCATCCAGCCCTGGATCCTGGGAAGCCTGCTGTTGAAGACATGACCATCCAAGAGGGACTGCTGAAGTCACTTAAAGGATGTCACACAAACAGATATTCCATGGGAGCTCGGTGCCAACGACTGACACTTCATTGATAAGCCTTGTTTTTTAATTTCTCTCTTTTTCACCCCAAGGAAATCTAAGAATATTTTCACACATGTAGCGTTTCCAAGAAAATGTTAAGGCAGCATCAATATTTGGGAGAGGAATTGAGGAAGATTTATACAAGACAAGCCAGTAGAAAGAATGATGAGAAAAACAGCACTGAGAGAAGGAATACTTCTGGGAATTCTAGAAATTCCCACTTTTGCTACCATTGCATGGCCTACATTGTTACACTTGTGTGTTAAATAAAGGCAGTGTGTTAAATAAATGCACGTTACAGGTAAAAGTAATGCATCTCCTTTATTGTGGTACTCTGACTTCTTCAGCATAGCAATGTCTGGGCATATTTGCCCAGAGAAGTAGTGGATGCATCATCCCTGAAAGTGCCCATGGACAGGTTGGACAGGGCTTGGAGTAACCTGGTCTAGTGGAAGATAGAAGTCCCTGCCCATGGCAGGCAGTTGGAATGAGATGATCTTTACCCTTTCAACCCAAACCATTCAATAATTCTGTGATTTTTTGGAGGGAAGAAAATAATCCTTGCTTTCATGGGCCACAAAGAGCATTTATACCGTAAAAGGAAATGACTGACTTTACTATTTTTTAAATTATTTTGAATTATTAATTATAAATGATGAATATAGGGTTTGATGATTTTGGGGGAGGAAAAATGTTCAAGCTCCTCTTTCTCCCCTGCTCCAAGCTGCCTGAGATGACAGCATCCCCTCTCCACAGTGCTCTGTGTTGTCAGGGAGGGGCTGGGGATCCAACATCCTTAATCACTGCTCCAGAGAGGGATGGGGAGGAGGGGCTGGGGGGGAAGCAGCATAAGGAGAGAGCAGAGCTGACGTGGATGGATGGCATCGTTTGTGCCAGGACTGAGGGCTGCACACGTCAATCCTGCACCAACACTGTGTAGGAGCAAACCCTGAGATTATGGATAGGCTGTGGAGTACAGTGCCTGGATATGGACTTTATCAGAGAGCAAGCTGGAGATTAACCTCCTGGCCCCTGATCAGGACTGTGCTCGTGCACCATCTATTACCAGAGCTGGGCAGGGTGGGGTGGGGAGGAGGGGAGCCAGGCCAATCTCACCACACGCTGCTCTGTGTCCTGCTGGAAGTTTTGTTTTGCTTTCTTCATTGGATTCTAGGGTAAGAATTCTTGGAGCCTTTATTTATTGCCAAGCGGAACCACCGTGTGACTGTGGAAATACCTGTCGCCTAATTAAATTGTCTAGAGAGGAATTTTGGAAAGCGCTTCTAATTCAGGAGCTTAATTTAGGCTGGACCCGTGCACCGCAGCTTTCTGTCTTATTATTAGATGGAATTTTAATCACTGCAGATCTCCCCCCACCCCCAGCATATTTTTCCTCTCTCCCCATCTCCTAACAACCTGATTCTGGCACAATTCCCTTCCCCTTTAACCCTCCTGAGCTAAAAATAATATCCTCTTGGAACTAACCAAAAAAAAAAAGGCAGAGGGGGGTGGAAAACGAAGGAGCAAGGAAGCACTGAACCAGAGGTGTTTAATTAGCAGGAGTGAACTGGAGATGGATTCAGCAATCATTTTACAGCAGCCTCTCTAGAGACAGACCAAATACACTGTGAGAAAAACCCAGCTCACAGGTCCCAGAGGAAGGAAGGTGGTTGCTCACAGGGCACCTTAAGCCTGCAACAACTGCAGGATGCAGCCCTCATGTGCCTGGATTAAAACAAGAAAAAGATCTCGTGGGGAGTGCAAGGATGCTGTAAACAAATGGCCTTAGGTAAATGTTTCAGCCTGGCCAATTGCTCCGTGCACTGCTGTTCTTCCACAGTTAAATTGCAGCTTTCCATGTAATTGCTCAGAGAAAGGAGATGCCAGGCACAGGAGGGATGTGAAGAGCCCGGTGTGGGCAGAGGTGGTGCCCACACGGTCACAGAGCTCTCAGCTGGCTGAAGCAGAGACCACAAGCATTTGCCTCAGACAGGATCAAGCACCATGAGCACACCTTTAAAGCACATTAGAACCCTCAGATGGGAAGCATAAAATATGGTTAAAACGAGCAGTCAAGCTTTTTCAGGCAGTGGCTGTATGTGTGCCCAGGCCCAAAGGTACCAGCTTCTGATCCTGACATCCATGCAATCCTCACAGGGAAAAATCCTGGAGCGGCTCCATGGCCAACTGAGCATGGCACGGGCCGTGTGGGGAGAGAGAACTTTACCATGTCCAGTTCCCCTGCACCCACAGAGCTGCAACTGCCACCATGCACTGACCTTTGCCAGGACCTTCATTTTCCTTGCTGCAATCAGGTTTCATGAGGATTACAAGAAAACTGTAAGGAAATTTCTCTTGCTTCATCAAGCCTCTATGACATGACTATAACACACAAGTAGCTCTGCTCTAGCAGTAAGTTTCAGATCGGAGCTCTGTGTGGACGGTGTAACTACATCAAAGAGGTTTTGCTCAAGTAGTTTGTGCTGCAGCATTTTCCCTAATTCTTGTGTGTTGCATCAGCTTTGGGCATCTGCCACTGCTCCTGCTGGAGTGCCCTGCAGCTACACAGCTCTGTGCTGCTGGGCCGTGGTGGAGGAAAAGCTGGTCCACTCCAAGGATTGAAATTTGAGATTCTCTGTTTGGACGAAGCTCAGAAACGTCTCTCTATCTCAGCAGTTGGATTTAGTCTGAATCCTCTCCTAGGATTCTCTTCCTGCTACAGAGAGAATTTCTAATCCCACCTGGGATTAGATTTGTAGGCCAAGGCATCACAACATCAATACTGACTTTAAACCCAGAGAGAGCAATAGAAGCCACAGGAAAGAGAACAGAACTATGTATTGATCTATTGCCTTTTCAAGGCAGGATCATCTGGAAATATATATATACATCTATATGTGTCTGTATTTATAGAGAAATCTATCTATATTTAATACAAACAATACATAATATATTGTGTGTTATATATAATATATAACTGGATTTATGTTTTCTTCACTTTTGCTTCTGCCCAAGGCACACTGGACATGAGGTGAAATGACCATCTGACAGCTGACCTAGGCAGTGAAGTTCTCCCAGTCCAGCCTGGGATCTGGAAACACATTTGCCAGCCTGAGCATATTATAGGTTGCACCAGAATGACTGGGAGTATGAACTCTATCTGGTTAAAGATGTCCATTTGTACCCCCAAATGGAAACACTTTGATTTTGCAAATTTGCATTCACATACAGATATACATATATACACACAAAAAACCCAACACTTTTGGTGTCCTGTAACTTTGAATTGCCTTTTTCTGATCAGCTGTATTTACCAGGCTGTGTTTCCTGCCAGAACCATTAAGCATCAATCATTCATTGTTTCATTAGTGCTGAAATGACTTTCTAATTGACTTTGTAATTGTAGTTAAAAGCAACTTTAGCAGAAGCTCGAAGAAGTCCTGTCTGTGTCCTGCCTTTCATCTGCTGTCACTGGAACTCAGTGAAGATGCCTTCAGTAGAATGGTATCAGACAAATCACTTGTTCACAGGATATTGCTTTATCTTGTACTTAGTTTGATTTAATTCTTTTATTCCTTGGTCTGATAATGTCTTGATGTTTCTGCATTATGGGATATCTGTCTGATTATTATCTAGCCAGAAGCTAAAACATCACACAGTGATTCAAGAAATACACCATGGGCAGTAGAGCTTCCAAAGTGATCTTGACACTTTCGAAGTCTTGGTAACACTTTTTAAATGGCCTCTTGTTTTCGATCATTGTACAAAGGCAGATTTTTTTTCTAATTAAATCTTACGTGCTCTACCCCTGGCCTGATTCTTTGGTGTGCCCTTGGTGCCCTGAGGCTCAGCAGGGCAGGGCCAGGCACTCAGGAGGAGAGGCACTGAGTGTGCTCAAGCTGAGTAACAGCCACCAAGGCCTCCCATCATCCAGCTGGAGCAGATGGAACATCCGGGGAGCCCTGGCTGCACAGGGGGGCAGGAAAGGGAAGCACGAGGGAATGCTGCTTCCCCCCAGCTAAAGATAGAAGGCAGAGTTCTCCTCTGCTTTTGGCTCAGGAACAGGAGGGGCATTTCCCCAGCTACTTCCCCTTATGTTGGCCCTACCAGCATGGAAGGCAACAGGCTACAAAACCACAGAGGAAACAAATCTGCAATGAGGACAGCCACGCTGCTAAAAATGCCAGAGGAAAGCAGTTTTGGCCAGGAGGCAACGCCTGGGGTGAAGGGGGCCAGAGCTGATTTATTAAAATCCATGCCCAGGCCTTACAGGGCTGTTTCATGGAGAGTTCAGCAGCCAGTAACAAATCCTTTTAAAAAATTTCATGTCTCCATCACTGCCTTGGAGACATCAGCATCTGAGGGACTGTTAACCCCAGCTAATCTCTAGTGCTCAGAAAAGCCCCCTCACTGAGGTCATTGTTGGTATTACGAGATTATAGTAAAGTAAATACACCTGATTGGTTTAAATGTGTCACATTCCCAGCTGGTGTTGATAAAAATTTCACTATACTTTGCTCAGGCCAGCTGCAATTCCCAAGTCATTATCTTGCCTTTCCAAAAACTCCTGTTGAATACTGGAGCAGAAATTAGTCTGGGTGATAGCATCAAAGACATCACCTTCTAACAGCATTATTGCTCAATTTGTGGTGGATGGGCTAGATCTCAAGAACTGTTCCATGCAGGAGCAGCATTTCTAGAGCCAAGTTCTCCATGGACCTGACAGAGCTTCTCCTGGTTTGCTCCAGGAAGAGAGGAAGCTCAGATCCTGGCACACACAGTCCCTGCTCCCCTCCTGTAGAGCGGCTCATGCTCCACAGCCCTGCAAGCTGGGCTGTTCACCACAGAGTGTTCTCTGAAGCCCATCACAGCTGCAGGGAATAACCAGCTTCTGTGCCCAGGCCAAGGGATGCTTTTGCTTTCGTTTGTCCCGTCAGCACCATCACAGCCCTGTGCTTGTGGGAACCCTTCCATCAAGCTGTGCCTGCTGCAGCCACACAGAGCAGCTCCACTGCAGGGAACCTACAGCGCAGTGGGTGCTCGAGGGGAGGCAGAAAGGAGGGGCAGCCCAGCTTGTCCCTGTCCCACTGCACCCAGGCACGAGGGACAGCTGCCGACCTACCACTGCCACTAAGTCTGAGATGGGGCCCAAAAATGTTTGGCTGCTGACTTTGAAAGAAGGGCCTTACCCTGGTAGCTGCTGTGATAAGGTATATGCACCTGCCAAAATGAACAGCAGCTAGTTTTTGTCCTAAAATGAGTTTAAAAAGAAAGCAGAGGCAAAATTAAGGTGAGGGGATGAGGGTTGGGGCAATAAAAAGAAAGCAAGGCCTTTTCCCTCAGTAAAAAATTTCTGATTTTCAGGCAATTCCGCTTATTGTTATGTGGTGTCTCCTGATTCTGATCAGCTGCCTGGGGATCCCACCTTGCACTCTTAATTAGATATAACCACTGCAATAATGAGTGGTGTGCTGGGGTCAGTGTGGGGCTCATCTGGACACCTTTTGTGTCCTGTTTTAGTGCCCAGGCTTGGTGACCTTTGCTATCTGAGGCTGTTGCCCTGGCTGCTGCATGTTTTTCTTGTGAGCATGAACCCCAAAAGTGCAGATCAGAGCAAAGGGGTTGGATAAACAATCTGATTTCTACTCAGACTAGCAGGGCTGACTGGTCAGCATGCAGGTAAAACAAAGCCCTTCACAGGGGCCATGCCCTCTGCCAACCCCCGTGCTGGTGACAGGCTCAGGGACTACCTCAATTCTCTGAGTAGCTTAAAAAAGGGTTTTCTACAAAGGGCTAATCCTGCCTGCCTGACTTACACAGCCCAGGTGCAGTGTTTGAAAGCAATTTTTGGTTATGATACAAAATGATTCCTCTCCAAACCAAAAAAAATTCCGTTGCAGGAGTCTGTTTTTGAGATCCATCCTCGTGTAGATCTCCTACCTAGGTGGATTTAAGGGTTAAAGGAATGACACAACTTATCTGATAGGCCAGTCTGGAGCTGCTCAGGTGGTTTCTTAAGAGAAAGATTTGCCAGAGATCCACGTGGAGAGTGGGTGGCCTGGCCCCTTGACTTTCCAGGACAGGACTTGATGCCCCTGTGGACTCAGAGCAGGAGCAGAAGCTCTCCTGTCACATCATCACTTTGGCACTTCTGAATTGCTTTTGAATATATTGGTGATTTGAACAGTGCCAGCTGCAGTGGTTTTATTAGATATTTCCTGTAATTTGAAATTAATGTGAAATCTTAAGTTCCTAAAAGTCAGGAGAGTCTAGATTTTCTCTGTCACTTTTGTCAAATCAGACAAAAAATTGGATCCAAATATATCATGACCCTCCTATCTTGAATAGACTCAAATGAACTAAAACTTATTTTATAAAAATCTGGGGTCCATCAATTTATTGATAATCTTGGCAAAGCCTAATTTTGGATACTTTAATCTGAATTTTCAGCTTACATGGACCTCTGATACCTATAGCTTTGATTCCATGACTTCAGGAAAGCACAACAGATAAAAAATGGGGGGAAAATAGTCTCTCACTCTCTGATGAGCTGAGCAGAAGCAGAACTGACTGTCTGCTGTGGTCTCACTGACATCTGTGAGCATTCAGGTGGACTCGAGGATTGATCTCTACTCACTGAGTGCAGGGCTGAGCCCAAGACAGATACTCTTATGACTGGCTGGTGCTACCTCTCATCGCCTGTCACCACGAAAAACACAATGTGCATTCCTGATCAATGTAATACAAAGCTGCAGCTTGATTTATGCAAATGCATTCGATTTTATGCAAATGTACAACTGGCCTTTCTTTGGTTGAAGCAGGTTGGCAGGTACAGGCGTTCGAGCTGGAGTGCAGAAAAAATGAAAAGGTGTCTGCATTATGCAATGGAGTTTTCTTCAGAGAACAAATATCTCTGGTGACCTACAGCAAAGACCACATGATGGAATATTTTGTGAACATTTCTTGAAGCAAAATCTTCAAATCCTTGCAGAGAAAAGCTGCTTGGACTTTTCAATAGGAGTTTATTTTCAGCTGAAATAAGATGTCGCAGCTGAAGTAAAATGTATTTGAAAAGAATCAGGTTTTAGACAGAAAGGGGAGCAGGGGAAAGACAAATCTGAAAAATGTTCAGTGATTTTTTTTGGTTTGAATTTCAGGAAAAGGCTTTTTTCGGTAAGCTGGTTATTTATTGAAAGTCATCTTCAAAAACACATTTACTTCCAGTGCCACTTGTAGTTTTCTTTAAAACACTTGCAATCCTCTCTCTCCTCCTCTAAATTTTCTGTGAAAAAAACCAACAGTATATATTTTGATTAGGAGGAAACACGATTGAACTCAACAGCTGTTGGGAGTTCATATGAATGTTCAGAAACATTATTTTAGAAGAATCTGATGAATTCTGCTTTCTCAGCAGCAATGATTTTTTTCTGAGCTGATATATCCCTCTCCTATGTTGATAGTAACTGATCCTGAATTTTACTACACATTTTCAAAGTATTACTTGTGTAATAACAGCACAGCTTCTCTGTTAGCCATCACAGAATTCAGGCAGCTAAAACCCCTACACAGCTTTAAAAATATACCCTTGCTAAGCACACAGTCAGGAAACAAAAAAAAAAAACCAACACGAAAAAAGAGGAAGGGAAAAAGGCAGCCTTATGCCCGGGGCTCTGGAGTACAATCTAGGGAGGGCTGAACCCTAGGAAGGACAAATATACATCACAGGGCAGAAGAAAACCAGCGTGGAAACAGGAGGCATAACAGCATTTCAATCGTCTCTTCTGTGTAAATAAAAGGCTGACTGGATTTAATCATGGGGTTTTTTTTATATCTTATATTTGGAGAAGAACTGAGCCAGGCTTAACTCTAGATTGGAGCTGGCCTAGGAAGGGAGAGGTGCCATCAGAGCTGGACTCAGAGTCCTGCCAGGGTGGGATCAGCCTTCATCAAGGTCAATCTGACACATGGCAGAGCGAGTCCCTCCTCCATCAAAGGGTACTGGGGCTGGTTGCTCCTCAGCCTGCACTCCCCAGGACCTGGTCAATCATACAGAGGTTGTCTGGAAGCTGGACTCAACTTTGAATCACAGCTTGGCAACCCACAGATAAAATATCAGTTATAGTAGTGACCTGGAATGACAACAGCACCATAGAAATATCTTCAGCCCTACAAATCAGAGGCAACCAAAGATCTGGTCATGTTGGGCATAGCTAAACTGGTTGTTCAGAGGGGAACTGGGCTCACTTTAGGACTAAGCTGGACATCAAGAAAAGAAAATCTGCAAGTCTAACGTGTGATGCGAGCTGGAAACCAGGCCCAGTGAGATGTTTGGGCATTTCACTCCTATTTGGCAGCCTAAGAGATGATTTTAGAGACTGAATACTTCCCTGGATCAGAGTCTTGGTAACCAGAGACAAAGAGAGACCCCTAATAAAAATAGAGCTGGCTTGGTTGTGTGTCTCTCCTTGTGTGTGTCAGGATTTTAGCTGCTCCCTTTGCTCCTGCGCTCTGTGTGCCACGAGGGGCTCTGGGCCTGCCCCACCGGCTCCGGGCTGTGACGGGTCCTGTGCTGATGGCCAGGAGCAGCCCTGGGCAGGAGCCGACCTTCCCGCTCTGTGTTCAAACCCAGGGCAGTGTGTTTTGCAAAGCTTCAAAGTGCCACTTAACGGGACTTTCATTTTCCTTCCAGCTGAAGGGAAAGTGTTGTTAAACTCCCAGGCTGGCAAGCCGGAGTTTACACAGATGGAACAGTTAGTGCAGACCACAGAACAAATACCAGCGACCAACCAGTTTCACACTTCTAAAGAAAGAAAGAAAGGAATGGCAGAGGCAGGCCAAAGCAAACAGGCCTTGGAAAACTCGAGCCCACTGGTTGGAATTTTCAGCTGTTACTTTTCTTTTCACATTCAGGCTCTTTTGGAGATCTCTCGATTCAGCAAAGCAGCGAGCGCTTTTGCATTCATATGAAATGATTTAAAGCTCCGTGAGGAGTGCTGTGCTCAGTCCCAACAACCACAAAACATACATTGTTTGAAATTTTATAAATGTGGTTTTCACTGAGAGCCACATTTTAAATAAAAAACTACATTTTCTTTCCAGCAAATAATATGTTGCTGAATATCCCACATCTTGCCTAGCTGTGGCAGCGGGGTGTGTCCCTCTCTGCTTTTTTTTTTTTACATTTTTAAACCTGAGGACAAGTCCTTTGCCCCCAGAAGGGCCCTGAGTCCCCTTCCTTAACCTGGGCTGTCATCTGTCCCACTCCCCTCTGTCGGTGCTGCCCAGCTGAAGAGGGCTGGGTGCCCCAGGGGCTCATCCACACTGCCCTGCAATCAGTCAGAAAGGTCATTGCTGGGTATTGCTGGCCAAAACCTCTGCAACACCCTGCACTACTGCTGCTGGGCCTCAGAGCAAAGGACCAGGGCAGGAATTAATCCAGGTCTCTCCCATGGCAATGGAAGCATAACCTCTGGGCCAACCCCAGAGGATTTTATTTTATTAAGACACAGGGGTCATGCCTCCCTTCATTCAGCCGTCCTCCATTCATTTCATTCCTGTCCTCCAGTAACAAAGGAATTACTAAAGAATTAAAAAAGCTATCTCCTGTGAATACACAGGCAGAGCCACTAGTGAAGCTCCACTTGGCACCTGAGACCTGCTGGGTAAAATTGTTAGGAGTGGGAAAATCAGTTTAGATAAAATTACCCTCTTCAATTCCCCGAGACCAGCATTCAAATGCAAACCTCACTCTGAAATGGAAACACTTCCTGCTGTGCGAACTGTGACTTGTGCTAACAACACCGAGGCAAGTTCTGCTCCTGCTGAAGCAGATGTTGGCTGGAGTGACTTCAGCTCCATCGCTCCATCAGCTGGCTGGGAGTCTGCAGGGCCCTCCTCTCACTTGGAGTATGGAGTTATGGAGCTCAAGCAGCATCTTGCTCTGAACTGTTTTGTTCAGTACGTGTTTCTACCTGGTTTTACTTCCATGTGCCAGAGGTCTGCTTTCGTCCTTGCTGTATTAGCAATAGCTTCCTACCCCACCATGCACAGTAAGACTACCCAATTCCTCATGTTGCTGACATCAGCTTTTGCTAAATCAGTCCAGAATTGATGCAAAGTCCCAGCTTCATTTAGTGTAGAGAATTCCCTGTTTATCCCAGCTAGGGCAAGAGTGGATAAAGCCCTCAATCACACAGGGCCTCCTGAGGTCCTCTCAAAACTGAATTATCCAATCGTTCTAAGGCAGGCACCTCTCTTGTAAAACTAGGGTAGGCTTTCCTGGGACGAGGAGATGAAGGGACTTGCAGGTCCCCAGAATGAGTAGAGCCTCTCCAACATGGCAAGCAAGAGGTTGCACAGACAGCTACATCCATATCCCATCCATCTCCTCGCTGGCAAGATATTACCTGTTCAGAAATGGGATCATGAATCAACCCCAGTGCAATGAAAAATCCTTCTCTGATGAAACCACTGGAGCACTGGTGCACCATCCAGAGCATTGCCACAGCTCAGTATTATTTATAATGTTATTTTTTGAGCTAGCTTTCATGTTTATACAATTATACTGAACTGGACCCATTGACTGTCCCTGCTTATTGAGGGAGGTTGGACGAGACGACCTTTAAAGGTCCCTTCCAACCCAAAATATTCTACGATCCCTGAACTCACAGTATTTTTCCTTTATTTCAGTGCCAAGTGTGAGCAAGGAAGATAGCATCTGTAAAAAGTGGGGAGGGGAATAGATTGCAATCTTCCTCATCGCTCTGCAGTTCCTGCTCACGGGAACCAGTCCCTCCCTTTCAAACAACCTTTGCTGACAGGATCCCGGGATGATCCATGGCAGGATGCACCAGAGGACCATGGCAGCCAGTGCAACGTGACGCATTTACTGCACCACAACGTCCTGTAGCTCAGCACTAATGACGTATGGGTATTGAAATAACCTCCACAGGGAGCAGCGCTGCAACACCTGCTTCTTCTGCTGGATAACTCAGCCTTCAGCTCCTTGCTGCAATGGGAAATAAAAAAAAAGACCTTCTCAGAGAGGCTGCTGAAGTGGAATGTCACATTAAGGCATGCTTGTTGATGACAAACCATTACAAGGTTGCCAAGTGTTCAGAAAGATGCTCCCAGGGTTGCTAGTATTGGAATATTTTATGTAACATTTAATTATCAGAGGTTCAGATTACGTGCAGTAATATAAATAGAAAAAAGCAAGAAAACCTTTCATTAAGTGGTGCTCAGTTATCATTAATCACATATTTATTATATGATAGCATACCATAATAAGGTTTGGAACACAGGTCTGGTGGTTGAAGTGTCTCTGACATGGAGTGGAGCTGAACTGAAGGTCAAGTTCTGCCCTCAGTTAAATCAGCAAAGTGTTCAGTTGTGTTGGTGCAGTCATAACCTGGGACTAAAGGCCACTTCTCAGCATTCCCATTCCAACAATGGGCAAAAGCCTTGCCCAAAGTAGGATCAGCTACTTCTTGCAAGGTATTTATGGCTTGAGATGGGATTACTGTGTCCAGCAAAGCACCCTGTCCAGCAGGGAAGTTCGGGTATCCTGTTCCATGGAATTTGCATTCCTCTGGGGTTTTTTTGCTGCTGGTAGCCCTCCACATGGCTAAATGTATCCAGGGAAGCTGCTGGGAATGTCGAAGTGTGATATCTCTGAGGGATAATTTTCCTTCTGAATGTTTCCAGTGGGAATTTCTAATGAGTTGGCAGAGCAAATTGTGAGATCACCCTCTGCCTTCTGACGTGTGTTGCTAAGAAGCAAAATGAGTTAATACCTGACCGAGATGAATACAAGATTTAGGTATTTACACCTTTCTTCAGGCTGTCTTCAAACTCAGGCAGGCTTAGATGATGTCATTCACAGTTAAACAGTTTTCCAAAATTTTCCTCCTATGAAAGACATACTTCGTCTTTTACCTACAAGAAGATACTTATTTATTTATTTATTTCCTTATTTTTTATGAATATTTCTACTCTGGGGGTTGAAAGAGCATTTGGAGACGGCACAGATAAACAAATTTACTATATTTGTCCTAATTCAAATCCTGTTCATAATCAATATGAGATACCGCCAGGAGGATTTTCTGCTGAAAAAAAGAGATGACTACATGTAGTAGTACATACATCTCCTTTGTCATTCAGTAAATATAATGATTTGTGGACAAATGGTCAATGGTCAAAGGGCCGGTGTTTACCCAGTCAGAAACTAATATCTGAGAGCCATTTATCTCTGCAATGACACTGCCTGCATCCAGAAAGATTCTGTGATTTACTTAGTTTGAAAAAAATCTAGGCAAAATATAGTATTAATATAGTGGGCACATTCTTGAAAAAATAGAAATATCTCCTCAGTCCAGAATTTTTCTTTGATCTCTCTTCTATTTGTTGATTTTATTGTTTTCATAAATAAAGTGTTTAGATTTTGCTGTACATTTAACAGCACCTACTGAAATATGACCATTCCTTTAGTTTTCTCAAGTATGTAAAGTACTATTTCCAGGTCTAATTTTTCCTCAATGAATGTAATAAATGCTTTGAGAAATGTCTCTATGGTTGTCAGAATGGATGTCAAAAGTTACAAGTGCCTTTTTTTCTGTACAGATTAAAGCCATTGGCAAATTTAATAATTTGTAGAGGAGATGATGATCCCTGTTTGCAGAATAGAAAAAGTTTGCTCTTATGTGCTTATATGTAATTCCTGCTGACTTTACCAAAGAAGTGGAAATTCTCTTGCTGCTTGTGTGTGTCCTTTGCAATGTCAACAGCTCTTTGGGGTTCTGCTCCCACTGGTAAGGAGAGCACATTGTATTTGCAGGGTGAGTAATCATCCTCAGATGGGACACCCCTGTGGAAAGCTGGCTGTGGGAAATGATAGTTTGCAGTTTGGTAGTCTGTCCCCTGTGGCCAGGGAGAGAGTTAGAGGACCGGGTTTACCTGCAGAGAGTGCCCTGCACCCTGGGTTCAATTGGAACCTGGTAATAACAGCCCAGGCACTGCAGAACCAGCCCAGGAGACGCCCGGGCTTGGTGTAAACCCAAATAAATACCACCTATGGAACCCCTGCACAGTGGCCTTACACTCCAGAAACCACTGCAGGCACCAAACTGGAGTTTTTGTTTTCTATAGAGGTCACCTTGGACACCCCAAGAACTTGAAGCCACAAGCAGAGCTGGTTGCTCTCATAACCTGCCTGGCATTCTTGGTTCTGTGCTCAGATTTGCCTCAGGCTGCTTCCTCAGGAGCAGCTCATTTGGTGGGACATTGTACAAGGGATCCCTGGCTAAACCCAAATGAGCAAGTCCTGACACAAGTTAGAGCATTCCCATGGCTACTCATGGTGCTGGACCTTCATCAGGAAGTCTTTACTCAGAGGGTGCTGAGGCCCTGGCACAGGGTGCCCAGAGGAGCTGTGGCTGCCCCTGGATCCCTGGAAGTGTCCAAGGCCAGGTTGGACGGGGCTTGGAGCAACCTGGGATAGTGGAAGGTGTCCCTGCCCATGGCAGGGGGTTGGAATGAGGTGATCTTTAAGATCCCTTCCAACTCAAGCCATTCTATGATTCTGTGACCTCTGGCTCAGGTGTCTCTTCACCACCCTTCAGAGTGTGGGAAGGGCCATGCTGAGCCCTCCCTGCCCTCCCCGTGACACCACTGGCAGTTTCTGCATGTCCCCGGGGAGCATTTGGTGCTGGTCCCCATCTGTGGGCTGCAGGGGTTGTGGGGACGTGTCAAACAGCCCCACATTTCATCCAAGCAGCGTCTGCATGTGCATGGTAGCTGAAGTGCTTCCCCTCTCGACAGCGGAAAGCTCATTGGGATAACTCTGGAGGACAGATATTATTACTATATTCAATTTTTGAAACTCCACTGGAAAAGTTAAGCACTTAAAGAAATCCCTACACTTACTACATTCAGCTTTTTCCCTTGTAAGAAACAACTGGAGAGTTTGTGCTTTTAATTATTATCATTCTCCCTTGAAATTATAGGCAGAGCACTCAGTGACATTCGAAACATAAATTACTGGCCTGCAGCCTTGTGCTACTGTTTCTCTATCTGTCTGCCAGGGCTTCAAATCAATTTTCTGCATTTCTTTCAGATTTTCTGAAGAAAATTGTGGAAAATAGCTGTTGGCACATGGCATTTTTCCACAATGGTTAGAACTATTGAATGGGGCTGTAATGGGCTGCCTTGGAGAAACCAGCCCCATTAAAATGCCAACCTCAGATGGATCAGAACACACTCTCAATTGGAATTTCATGACTTTTCCACAGGAAGAGCAACATAATTTTCCTTGGTTTTGCCTGTAGTCCTGTAGCTTTGCTTAGAAAAAAATTAGCTGCCTCCTAATTGTAATTTCTTCTGCTTTCTTCTCTTCTTTTTTTTCTTTTTTTTTTTTTTTTCTTTTTCCCCCCTCTTTGCTTTATCTTGCTTAAGTTCCAACCACATTGCCCTCTAGGTGATCTCTGAAGGACTTGGGTTGGGTTTGTTTCTTTATTCTGGTCTTGTCCAGGTTATTCCTTTGCAAAGTAACCTGGAATTTTTTTTTTTTTTTTTTTTTTGAGCAGTCACTCATTCAACCAGTAAAATGCTTTTCCTCAAAAGTGTCTCTGGTTTGTTTTCAGGTGGCACTGGCCATACAGACTAGGAGCACATTTAACTCTATCTTGGCTTCCCTGGGGTTTAAACTCACAGCACTGGCCAACACTGAGGAATTTTACACCTTCAAGTTTGGCTGATTTTTTGGGTTTAGAGTCAAATCCCACAAAGCCTATTAAGAGAAAAAAAAAATCAGAAGTGAAGGAGCCTTTCAGTCTGTAAAGCAGACCTTGAGCAGTTGCAGTGGATTGTGTGGGATGAGTTGCTGGGAGGGAAGAAGAACAAGACAGCAGATTGCACAAGAGCTGAGGCCCAGGAGAACCAGGACAGCAAATTCTAGGATTTCCAAGGAAGAATTTTTTACTGATCCCATCGTCCTGGTCAAATTGTAGAGCTGGTTGAAAGAAAAAAGGACAGTGTTACAAACCTCCTTACAGATGGGTTAATTAATTATGGCAAAAGCTTTTAGAAACAAGGTCACATCTCAGCTTCTCCCTAAAAACTGGTTCTTCCCAATGCCCTAGAGAGAGTCAGCTTTTGGGTTTTTGATTATATGTTTCATTGCAAGGAGGTGATGTAACATTGTATGTGATAAAGCCGGGATCGACCCTGAGACAAGAGTGGTGAAAGTTTGCTGGGTTACCCAGGTCTGGGTGCTCCAGATACATCCAGCCATGATTTCAGATCATGTATTTGAGGTCAGAATATCCAGCTTCTGGCTGGCCCGGCACCTGCTTTGCCAGGGCAGGAGGAACTGCTGCAATATCCTTGTAAAAGAATCATTCCGAAAGGGAAAACCGAGCTAACCTATGGGTGTTTCAGCCTGTGCGGAGTAATGAGTTGCTATCTTCATTAACAGAAAGAATGCCAGAGCGGCTAAATGAGTCAGAACAGGCAGAGGCACAATCCTTTAATGGGTTGAACAGGAGCTGGTTCGTAATGTGAGGTTATTGATAATCCCAGGGTTTAT
This sequence comes from Dicrurus megarhynchus, assembly GCA_013399195.1. Lineage (NCBI taxonomy): Eukaryota > Metazoa > Chordata > Aves > Passeriformes > Dicruridae > Dicrurus > Dicrurus megarhynchus. Next base: position 770,779 of record VXAD01003976.1, read on the forward strand.
ATAACAGTGTGATTCTGGGTCAGGGAGCAGCAAACACACACTCCTGCGGACACACACCAGCTCGCTCCAAGGCAACACACTCCTCAGAACAGATGGCTCCAGCCCGGGCTAAGTACATGCACTCAGGGAAAATGACATTTTTTCAGCAGGGTAAGTCCTCCTGCCTGCTTTTGCACCTCAGTGTGTAGGGCACATGTCGATTTTTTTCAATGACCGGTTTTCCAGAAGTTCTTTAATTCATCCCAAGAAACTCCATATTTAGAGTTCTAGTATTTTTTTTAGAAGCCCTATAAATATCTTTTCTGCAGCTTGAGAAACAGTCTCTCACTTTTCTGATTTCCTCCATGTGTGCTGGGGAGTTTGACACCTGGTCTGGTGCCAAGAAGCTGGACCTGGAAGTGGGGGAACTGCACAGGGTGAAATAACCATCACCTCTCACCTTTTCTTTTCGCTCAGTCTTGCTAGTGTTGGGTTTGTACTGTTCAGGAAGATGGTTTACTATCCTAGGAAGGTAATACTAATGTAAAGAATGGTTCTAGCATCACAAAAGAGCTTTTTAATAGTAAAACTAATTTGTCTTTTACCTTAATAACCTGTTAATGACAGTATAGCACCACTGAAGGATAGTTAATTTCCTTTAGCCATGCCAGCATGCCAGTGCAAAGGAGATGCTGTTTGTGAGTCTGGATCCTCACCTGGTTTTGCTATCCCAGGCTCAGTCAATTTTGCAGGATGATGTTTCTAGAAGCTCTCACGCCTGGCAGATCATCAGCACTGCCACTGGCACACCTGCCAGCACTGTCTGACCTGGTGTTTATGGTTCTATAAAAGTCCATTTATGATATTAGGGAAAATTTGAAGCGTTCTGGGTTCACTAACAATTGTGGCTTGAACAGCCTACCTTAAATTCCCTCCCACAGCATTCTCTGAGAATCCTTAAATTCCCAGGCTTAATCTTCTTGTGGTCTCCATATGGATAAGCTTGTTACTGAACAAAACAAACTAAAAAATTGCCCAGAAAAGTGTCAAGAGTGACAATTCCCGAGCAATACTTTTAACCACGTCTGTAGGAATTTGAGTGTATCTTCAGCCTCTAAACTATCAGGCTTTTTTTGTTTTTTATTCAGGGTGAGGGTTTTTTTTTCCCCAGATGACAAAAATACCTCCAGATAAGGAGGAAGATGATAACAGACATCAGCCTTAGACTAGCTCTCAGACCTGTTGCTTTCTCATTGCAGGTAGTAATCAGTGACTGCCAGTAAAGGAACTACTGCTGGTGAAAAGTTCCCACATTTCCATAGAGGTGCTGCTCGGGAAGCCTGGTAGCAGCTCTGTAGAGCTGGAGTTCATGTTGTTACCAGCCACATTCAAGAAACATTCACATTCAGTGAACCTCAAAGGCTCGAACCCCATCCTGCCTCCTGTCATTGCCACTCACGGGGGACACAAAGAGGAAGGGAGGAAGAAAAACCCTTAACAAGTCGAGCAGCCCCCCAGCGCGGTTCTGAGAGGGCGGGTGGCGATGCCTGAGCACGCCGCAGGTGTTGAGCTGCTCCCAGAAGCAGCACAAGTGTTGGCACGCACAGGTGTCGGGAGCTGGAGGCCACGGTGCCAACTCCAGCGAGCAGGAGCAGAGCCAGGAGCTGCAGTGCAGCCCAGATGGGATCTCTGCAGCACCCCCCACACGAAGGAGGGCTGTGCTTCCTCGCTGCGAGCTGGCTGCGCGCTTTCTCAAGCTGTGAGCGTTGTTTCGCTGCTTTGTCAGAAGTCGGCTCGGTGCAGGTGTAAAAAGCAGGGATGGGGTGTTGCAACAGGAGCATTCTGCCCCTTCCCTCGTGCTCCTCATCCGTGGTGGTGGTGCTGTGAAATGGTTCCTAGAAAGCGCAGGACTGAGCCAAAAGTACAGCTGAGCTGGTGTCCCGTTGCATTGGCAAGCGCAGTGGCTACATGTCATCGAACTCCCAGCATTCGCAGCACTGAAAATAGCAGGAGTTCTCCGTTCTTGCACAAAATGATATATTCCTCCCTAAGCTATGGAAAAGAAACAATGAGGAAAGGAGATCAGGTTTGCCAAGAACAGCGCATCCCTTTCATTTCCGTGTTCTCTCTGACACGTAAAAAATGCATAATAATTACAGAAAGGAGCTAGCAAGCGCTTGGCAGTTTGGAAATAAAGTCAAAATATTTCTGAGAAAATATTTTTCCACCAGAAAAAACCCAACCTGGGTTTTGCTGGAAACAGGAATGAATCAATGGCAGTTATTTTGGACAGATTACTCAGGTTAAAGAAGCAAGCAAAATGCCAGGAGAGGTCTATATCAAGTTCCAGAGGTCAGGAGTTCTTTTGATGTCCTTCCAGTAATTTAAACAGAGTATCTAGGTTCATTTCTAAATGCCATGAGGACTTCTGTAATGATCAGGGTTGGAAACAGCCTTTAAAACAGAGGGAAAAAAATTACAGTTGGAGAAGAAGCTATGTAAAGTCCCAAAGGCACTTTCCATGGAGTCCTGTAAGGCTGGAGACAGCCCTGCTGTCCCAACTTGAATTTTCCTATTCCCTCTGCTGCATGAATGCATCACTCACGTGTTTGCTGTGTCTCATTTAGTTGCACAAAAGTGAGTGGGTGAAATAGTTTAGATGAAAGAGAGTGTGTGGCAAGAGATCAAGAAAATAATTACTGCTGTGATCCACTGTCGGTGTTAAAAAATCTCAATTAAGGGAGAGGATGAGCAGGAAAAGCTGTTGGAAGGGAAGGAAAGAGATGTAGATGTATGTGTACAAACACACACAGGTATACACTCCTGGGCCTTCTTGTGTTTTCAAGGAATACTCTTGAAAATAGTCCAAGTCCTTTGGCTACAATCCCCTCCTCACCCTAGAGTTAGTTTGGTTTCTCAGAAACTTTAGAAACTGGCTCAGATCTTGCTTTGCACAAAGGTTTTGCAGCATCCTTCAGGATGGTCATTCATGTTTCAGCAGGGAGCTGAGTGAGTTGGCCTAATGCAAACCCATGGAGACTTCACGATGATGAGTATCCCTTCTTTTCAAGCATCGTACTGAACAGCAAGAAGCCTTTCTCATTGGGGGTGATCCATGGAGCTGTGTGGCTGAGGAGAAAATTCCCTTTGCCTGGGATGGCTTCCTGCCTCTTTCCTGGTGCAACTGGAGACCATGACCCTTCCTAAGACAAAACAGGCCATAGGGGCAATATCTGATGACAGCTGTTGTTATCTCATAAGTGTTAATGCTGCAGTGATGGGGGAAAGGGGGTGTGGGTCATGCCCGGGGGGTGTCAGGTGGAGGTTTGGTAGGGATGGAAACTACAGACAGTAAGAGTTTCACATCCCACCTTAGTAAAAATGAGGCTGATGTGCTGTAGGTGAGGCTGTGAATGTGGGGATCTCAGTGAGCCTGGTGTGGATGGGTGTGAGCCAGGGCACAGAACTGCTCCACGCAGAGTCTGTGAGCTGTATTTACACTGCTGGTTCATCTGTCAGAGCAAGGGCACATAAATCTGTCACCTGCACAGGTGTGCTGAGCCTGCCTGGCTGAGAACAGCTATTCGTTCTGCAGCAGAGATCACACATGCCCTTAAACTGTGCTTTTAAAACACTAACACAGATATGTGTGTGTGTGCAAACTGGGGAACTACATCTCTTCCCCTCTGCTTCTGCTTGGCAAATGAATTCCCATTTCACTTGTTGTGCAGTGACACCTCCTGTGCGTTCTCAGTGGCGTGAGCACCCAGCAGCCCCAGAGGTCAGGCACAGGGGGGGACAGTGGCAGGGAGCACAGGGGGCTGGCTGGCACCTCAGCCTCCACCAGACAGGCCTGGCAGCAGCTGTGCTCACACCCGCTTTATGCAGAGTCAACGGTGGCTCACAAAGCGAATATTTTTGAAGGCAGACAAGGGGTGTAGTTGGTTTGCCCCATCATTTGCCCACAAAAAATGCATGGAGAGGATTTTAGGTGCAAATGAATACCTGCAAATTTTCCCCCTGAGCAGAGAATCCAACCTTCCTGGGTATTGAAAATGTGCTTTGATGTTACAGAGCAGTGTGGTCGCCAGCACCTGCTGGCGTGTGCAAGCTGTGAGTGCCAGGTCTTCTGCTAAAGAGCCTCAAGGAAGCATACTGATGGAAAATAAATAAATAAATAAATAAATGAACCCCAAGCTACAATTAAATCTGCATTGTGAGTGTCTCCTATTTCTGAGCATGAAAAACTCTCTGAACTCAAAACTGTAGAAGACAAAAGCTGAATTCCAGTTCTCAAGAGACTCTCTGTGCATGTGTGTACCCCAGTGCTGGTGTCTGAGCATGAAAACAGCATGAAGACTGCACCAAAGCAGCCTTAAATGCATGCATTTCTCTATGTGAAAAATACAGGTTTAGGGTGAATGTGGAGAATTGGTCCCTGGAAAAATGGGACATTACAAAAGCTCTAACTCATGTCCTTTCTTCTTCTTCTTGCAGGTGGAAGTTTGTCACAATCCCTGCCCAGGGTGTCCTGTATTCATTATTTCTGTGCCTTTAAAGACTTCGCTTCATGGCCACAGCAGCAATGGCAGAAAATATCAAAGCTACAACAGAACACACAATGTTGCAAGCTCCCTAACTAGGTACCGTCAGGTTTTTTTACTTCTCCTGGGAAACTCCTGCCTATACAGGGATCTCGCATCTGCTGAGGCTGTTTTGATATACATGTGGGTGGTTCAAGGTGTGGAGCGATGTCACCGTTCTAGTTAGAACATGCTGGTCATGATGTCGTATCAAAGAGAGCTGCTTGCAAAATGACTGTCAGATGAACTCTGTGCAAGGGAACGTAATGGTTTGTGTGTGCCTGTATCATTTGAATATCCCTGTGGCAGCCTGCATTCCCGTACCTGTCTGATGGAAGGGAGGGACCCTCACATGACAACACTGCCTCATTCCAGCCCGTGTCTAAAATGTCTTTTAGCCTCCACATTGATGTAAAACTATCCCCTGTAAAACTGCCAAGGAGGATCCCCAGTGCTCACTGTGTTTATCCTGGATTCAGTGCCCCACAGCTGTCTCAGGAGCACAGCCAGAGCGGAACGACTCCTGCAAGTCAGGCTCCAACCCATAGTGGCACATTTTATTATTAACACCAAAAGAAGGAGGATGCCTCTAATTTTTACCACAGAGTGTTGTCACCTGAAAAGGACCTTCTCCAGTCTTCCAGTCCTCTATGCTGCTGGCAGGAGTGGCAGTGTGGGATAACTTCCCTGTGCAGTAAACGTGAGCGGAAATGTTTCCCTGCTTAACATGCCATGTGCCACTAATCTCCACACAGGCTGTTAAGGAAGCACATGGCATGAGATCTCTGACGTTTCTCTCTTGTCTGCCTGTGCTGGAGAGGAGCCCTGACCTTAATTCCAAGTTCACAGATCCCCTGTGTGGCTGCAAAGGCTTTCTTTGCCTGTGCTGCAGCTGGAGAAGGGCAGTGCTGCTCGGCCACCAGCAGCCAGCCCTGGGACAACTGATGTGAGAGGAGCAGGGCTGTGTGTCACCCCAGGAACCCTCAGCACACCCTCCTGGCCTTCCACAGCTCACTCATAGCCATTTCAAGTGCCATCACAGTTCCTACGTTTTGGTACCCCTCTTAGAGCAGTGGCTGTCACCTTTTCTGATCCATGGGCTCTCCCAGGTGGTTTCCAAAGAAGCTCCTGCCTGTGAACTGCTTCTCTTGGTTATTTGAGCAGGTGTTTCAAGTCTAGGCCAAGGATCTAGAGAGGTTTAGAAATCCTGCATGGCTTTAGAGGTACTGTAGAAAGTATCATCCTTAGTTTCCCATGGATCTAGTCCATCAAACTCCAGCTGGGGATCAGCACTATTACTTCTGTTCAAACAGTAACCATGCAATGTTATATGGGGAGAGGCAACAATTGATAAACATGGCTCTGATATTGTTAATAAATCTAATCTATTGTTAATAAACCTGTGAGATGCTGACCAAATTTATTTAGCATTCACATCCATATGAATCAGAAATTCCTTGCACTTCTCAGCATTTTGCACTGTCAGGACCTCCTAACATTAGAACAACGGGCTGTGGCTTTCTGTCTTTAAACTTCCCTGAAACAGATATTTCGTGCTACATATTTTCAATTACTACAGAGGATTAAAGTCTAGGTCTGGGATGTGAGTCATGGAGTTCAAAGTAGGTCCAGGACTGAAATTTCTCTAACACTTAGGAGCATTTTGGCTCGATCTCATCAGGCCTGAAATTCCATTACTTTATTCTCATGTGCAAATAATCACTGCAATAGTTTCAGTCACTGCTAACACAGATATTACTTGAATAAAATGGTTCATTTGTTTTAAAGACCTAAATCAACACTCAATCCATATATTTGAAGAACTATAAAAAAAATTGAAGGACATGTTACATGGCGTGAAATCTATTTTGGGGAGGTCTCTGCTCCGGAGGTTTTTTGAACCCAGAACCCTTTGTCTGAGTTATCCCTGTATGAATCATGCAGGCACCTCTCGCTCCTCTCTCCCCTCTCACCTGTGCAGACAGCTCTGCCCTCTGCAGCAGGTGACAGAGCGATCCTGTGCACACAAATGCTGACAGCACGGCTGGGAGGGCACTTTCACTGGGGTGAAATAACCACGGAGATATAAACGCTGCTTTAAATCCCCCAATCCCTAAATCATATGTTTCCATCATGTGAACATATACAACAATCATCTTCATGGTGTGTTGTGGGGGGGGTTAATGTGAAATCAGAAATCTGGGAGCAGTTTTAATGAAGGTTCATCCGAGGTAAAGCAGTAATCTAAAGGCCACATGTTGCTTTTATTGCGATTTTCCCCCTTGCTTGGTACTTGGAGCCAAGAGTTCCCTGAGAGCCCTTCGTGCCTGCACACAGGCACAGGCTGCACAGACACACACCAGGCAGGAGAGGCTTCCCTGCCTGTTCCCTTTAATATTCTGTCTGTGCTGGCATGCTCTTGTCTTGCTTCATAAAACCTGTTGAAAGGCAGTCAATTCATTAATCTTTTGCCAAGAGACGTTAAATGCCAAGCAGGGAAAGACGATAATGACTTGACAGTTCATAAGAAAGGGCCTGATCCTGCAAGGTGCTGGGAGTGGGAGCCAGTGAGGAGAGGAGGGGGCTTGGCATGCTGCAGGATGGATCCCTTGCACATTTGCTGCTCTCCCTCTGCCCCGGTTCGGTACACAGCTTTTGAGGGGAAGCCAGGAAGGTGCAAGGGTGTGATGAAGCCGTGACCATGATGTGAGGAGATCTCTGCATCGTGAGCAGTCTGACACATCCCCCAGCAGCCTGCACTGGGGGGTTAGCAGGGCTGATGCTTCAAAGTGCACAGGGGACATCTCAGTGCGCTGCTAAGGTGAAGCCGGCTCTTCCCTGCTCCTGAGGCTCACCAAGAGAGTCCTGGCAGTGGGGAATGCAAACCATCTGCAGTGAACAATCACCTGCACTGCCTGGTCCAGCTTTAACCTGCCTGATCCAGGGCTGCAGGCAGTGCTGGGAGCAGTGCAGCTCAGCCTCTGCACCCCTGTCTCCCCTTCCACACCTCTTCTCCACTCCGCATCCAAGAGCCGGCAGGAGCACTGGGAAGGGAGCAGGAAGGGGAACTGCCAGCTCCAGGTAACCAGGCAGTCTGAGTCAGGCTGAAAAAGGCAATGGGTTTCACTGCAAGCACGTGGGTTTAGAGAATAAAAATTGTCAAAGCTTTTTTTAACCTTACTTTTTTGGTCCTGAGGTTTTAGAGCTCAGATTTTTGTGCCTTTTTCAGTGTCCTGATGGAGGTTATAAATGTTTAAAGAAACAAGGAGAAAAAGAGTTCTTCACAGGGTTTAATGACTCAAGGAGCTGGAGCTTTACTAATGAAACTGCAATTATCGCTGGACTTGCATTAAGCTAATCCTGAGTGGGGATTGCTGAGGTCAACCACAGTTTCCAAAAGGTCCCACAGGTTCCAGGGCAGTCAGTGATGCCGAAGTGATGCACTGAAAATCAAGCACACTTGGCCTCCTTGGTGTACAGTAGAAGTGGATCAATACTGTATTAGAGGTGGATAAACTGCATTTAACTATATTTAACAATACCACTGATAGCACTTAAACTTATTAGGTACCAATTATCCCTCAGTTTCACGGCAGCTCGCCTCCCTCTCTTATCTGCAGCATGTGACTGCTCCAGCCAGAGTCTGCAGCAGAGCTGACAGAGTTCTGTCCCTCAGCTGATGAAATCAGAGATGAGGTTTGCAGAAGTTTTTTTCCTGAGTCATTCATCAGCTTTAAATCCCCCCAAATGAAGTCAAGGTGGTGTGTACCATTCTTTCTCATTTAAAGTGCCCTTCTCAACTTAGTTCTTAAGCATCCTCTCCAGTTTGAAGACAGAGGAAAAACGTTCATAGAAAAACTGTCTTGGTGGTGTTGTTACCTGGTATTGGTGACAGGCTTCAGAAGGAAAATGCAGTTCTTTCTGATGGGGTCTATGAACAGAGTTCCTTCACACTTCTGCAAGATGATTCCCTTGAACACACGTGATGTACAAGGCACCCCATGGCCCATATTTCTGGGTATATTAAGACTGCCAGTCTCCACTGCAAACAAGATTGGTCTTTGCTGGTTTCATGCATATGCCTCTAAACTGATTGAATATTTTTAATTGGGTCTCCTTTCTATCGTCACTGAAGGCAGTCCAGTTTAGCTAGAAAACACCTCTGCTCCGAACACTCCTCAGTCAGAGGTTATCTACTGATAGATACTGAGCCTTGCAAGCTCTTTGCTGCTCGTGGCTTTCCATAAAGCAGGTCAGATCTGATGGTAGGAGAGGATAACCCCAATTTCAAATACTAACGTAATAAATAATAGTAATGATGAATTAGTAATGATACTAATGAAACCACCCTCCAGGGTCTCCACTGCTTCCCACATTTGGTGTGCTGGGTGGAAGAAGGTGGGTGATAGCATTGCTGAAGCTGTCTGCAGCTCCTTTCAGCACAGGAAAAGCAGGAAAGGGTGCCTAGAGCAGCCTGTCCTCGTTGGCCTCTAATCCACGCAAACCCCAATGAAATATAAGCCACAGTGGACAGCAGCAGCCATGGCTGGGCTGTGTGTAAGGTGCCAGCAGCTCTGTGGCCAGAGCTGTAGTGGCTGCTCTGTGCAGGTGGAAGGTGGGATTTTTGTGCAGCCCTGACCAGCCTCCCCTCCCTGAACAACCCAAACCAACCCTGATGGGCGGCTGCTGGCCTGGGGGAGACTGGGGGTGGAGAGTGCCTATCACTGCTGGGGGACTTCTGATCTTCATTCCTTGGGCACATGATCCTTGCAAGTCTTTCCAAAGGCCTTGGAAAAGCGAAAGGAGAACAACTTGAACAGCTCAGAGAAGGATGGGGAGAAGATGGGAGGCATCTTCTTCTGGCCCTGCCTGCTCTCATTTGTAGAAGCAGGCAGGGGTCCAGTGCTCAGACATCTAGATATCATGCTTCTTCTCAAAAATTACTTGATTACAGTATGTAACTCAGGAGACAGGGACTGAGAGAGTGCCCAAACAACCCAGAGGCAGACCATCTCCTTCTTCATCCTCCACGAAGAGCCTGTTCCTCCTCTGGAGGATGCTCTGTCAGCCCAGATCTCTTCCACTGTCTCCGCTTGCAGGAAGGGCTTTCCTTCCTGGTGTCAGTGCCCAGGAGCAGAAGAGAGGCTTTGTGGCAGGAGGCTGGTGGTGCTTCTGGAGCCCAGCTCTAAGAAAGGCAGAAAGAATCTCAGGTTGTAGAGGAGAGAACAGGTTTTTGGCTGTTCCTTCAATCTTACTCCTGAACTTTGGGCACAGCTGGGGTCTGTCCCCACCATGCCATGGGTGCACCCTCAGCCAAGGCTTTGGGCAAGCTAGGGGTTCCCCTCTCCCCTCACTGATCATGTTCTCATGGTCAAATCCATTGAAGCAGCAAAGCAGAAGGATTCCCCTGCCCAGGTCTGCACGGAAAGGCTGCCGGTGTCTTTTGCCCCGCATTATTGGCGAACGTGGTGTGGGCAGGGTGGCTGTGGGGGATGCACTGGGCTGCTGCCAGGAGGGATGCAACAGCACAGAGCAGCCTGGGTTTCCTGGATACACCCTGTCTTGCAGCTATCTGCAGCTCCAGAGTGTTTGGATCAGCCTCTCCTGGAGCGCTCAGCCCGGCCTCTTTCTGGCAGACTTGTTTATCTGGGTGTTACATTGCTGGAGGCCAAGGCTTAGTTTCTGTTGTACTTGTGCCAGGGTACACAACCCTGGCAGCTCTCGGCACATGGGAGGAGTGTCATTTTATCCCAAGTGTCCCTCAGGAACTGATAACTGTTTAACAGAACATCAGGGGGAAAGGATGGAGTGACTGGAGGGGTCCCAGCATAGGGAGGGGGAATGTACCATGAGAGCAGGAAGAAAAGGCTGGACTTAAAGTATATGAATAATAAACTTGGGTGCTTCAAATCTTTATGATTCAGTGATGGTGTGGTGGTTAGCTCCAAACTAGGATTAATGAATCCCCTGTAGCCATTCTGCTTTGACTAGATCTGGCAAAGATTATATTAGAGAGAAAGGGAGTGGGGAGATGGAGGAAGAAAAAGCACCACTTATCAGCATGCTTATACAGATAGGAGCTAAAAGGTGTAACCTGATAAGACATCTTTCATTTCAGGCAATGCAAGCCCTGTACAGTCCCTCTGGATCTCTTAAAGAGAGGCTCTTTGGAGCCTCCCAAAAGCATATTGAGCTATGGAAAGGGTCAGGAGCCTAATTATGCAGTAGGCTGAAGGAGCCAGGGCACCTGGCTGAAACCAAGGATGAGTTCTGTCCCCGGAGCAGCTCTGGAAGCTTTGCACAGCAGGATGCAACCCCCCAGGTCTCCTCTTGCCCTGCCCTGAGCCTGCACATCTGCAGTGCAGTGCAGGTAATTCTGAGCTCGGGCAGCCTCAGAGGATGCAGGTCTCAGGACATTCTTGAGTGTTCCTCAGTGCAGCAGAGTCACACCATCTGTGCAAGTGGCAGACTGGCTGTGACAGGATCATTTGCAAAACTTTATGTGGAAAATTACGGCTGTTTCATATCCCCCTGTACTGAAATCAGCCCAGCCTGCCTTGGCTGATGGGGACCCAGGCTTTTTGAAGAGCACTATTCATTGCACCATGCAATTTTTGAATATGACCAAGCAGCAAGGTACAGGGTGAAAACAAGGGGATGAATATTTTTAAAGTTCAGTGTTGGTGGTGGCAGTGAAAGGTGGAAGAAGTTCAGGGAAACCTACAGACTCCTCTGCACCCAGTTCACATCTGTTCACAATTCGCTGCAACCTGCCAAACAATTAAAAACAACAACCTGTTTTATTAGCTGTTACATCCCATGAAATATTTCAGGGCCCTTCATCAGCAGCTGACACCCTGTCAATAATAGCTCTCTGGGTTAAAAAAGAAATGTTCACAATGTTATTTCAATGTCTGGCTCCCAGAGGTTTATCTCCAGCGCCCATCACAAGAGCATTCAGGCACTAAATGGAAGGTTAACAACTTTACAATTAAGGATGTGAAAGATATATAGATGCTGATTTCCATCCCACTCTGAGTTTGAGAAATTCAGGTCTTGGAGGCTGAATTGCTCCATGGCTGGTCCTCCAAGGAGAGGTGCATGGGCTGAGTTTTGGGCAGGCAAATGGCTGGCCTTGACTAGGTACAGCAATGAGATAATTCCTGCAGGATGAGTAGGAGACCTGGCTTTTCTCAACACTGTAGCAGTTTGTGGATCCAACCACTCGTTTTATGAAGGTTTCCTGGGAAATATATGCTCATGATACTCAGATGCTGCCCCTGCCCTTGCTGGTGGCACTGCTGACGCCACACTCATGAACTCACTAGACACTGCACTGTCCTTGTTTAGCCCTGGCAGTCTCTCTCCTGCTGCCAATGCTCCCCTCCAGTAACTGCAAAATGTTTAAGGCATCCAATCTGAAACAGATTGATCCCTTCAGCACAATCCAAAGTCTGCCAAGGCTGCCAAATTCTGCCTTTTTTACTTCCCACAGGAACAAGAGACTTCCCACAAAGTTTCTGTTATAAAATGTGCTTTTCAGAGTTTTAAAAAACTGCCTTCATCTACATTTGAGAATATGATGTCCAAGGCCGAAATAAAGGCAGTCAGTATGGAAATCAGCATTTTGAAAACATACCAGATCTGGTTTTCAGAACTGAAGATATGAGTGACCGCGTTCTGGACATTATTTTGTACTTTTTCATGTAAAAGGAAGAGGTTTGCATTTTTACATGCAAAGCCAGATGCAATCTAAAAACAAATACTTTCCATGTTCTGCATAGTACAGCGCCAGAGTGACAAGCCCTGTCCCATGGAGTTCACTGTTTAAAGAGACAAAAGAGAGATGAAAGATCACGTCCAAGATCAAACACAAACTTGGTGGCCCAGTCTGTGACTGCAGCCCAGGCCCTTTGATTCAGAACTGCTGGTCCATTCATTCCATCCATCTCTCCTGCCATGTTCCCTAATTTTCCACCCAGGCTGTATTTTTTGGGAGGTAACGTTACACGCGGTACTGTTGTTTCATTGCGCAGGTACTTCCTATCTGGCAAAAGATAATCTGTGATTTAATCAGCTGGGATCAAACAAAGCAAAATGAGGAGGAAATCAGATACCAAAATCCTGTTAAACACCTCCTAAGCACCAGGAGGTGATGGCTGCGCCTCTCATCTCACAGGGCTTGCAGTGAGTCCAAAAGCCACTGCAACTGCCCATGAGGCATGAATGGGACCTGTGGCAGCATATACATTTCAGGATGAAAACTGAGCTAATCTCAGTTTCATGTACCTGTTTTCAGAGATATTTTCAGCACTGATACAGCCTGGTTGCCTAGTGTGGGGAAATCTGTGGGTCACATCCTGCCCAGTGCTGCCAGCACACAGTCAGCACTGCCATCAGGTGTAGCTGCATGGGCATAACCAAAGGCAGATTTTAGATCTTAATGGCTTCTATTCGTTCTGTTCTAGATGGATTTTTGCCTGGGTTTTAGATGATATTATTCCTGGCCTTACCCCAAGGGAAATATGGTGTCTCAACCCTATTTGCTCCTCCCAGGGATCATGACTTGCTCTCAACAAATGGCAGTTTCTTGGTCACTTCTCATCATGACTCTGTTTTTTTCCAGAGAAGCTAGTGGACTTCAGAAAGCAATTTCCATGCCAGGAATACCAGGGCCTGTTTAACACAGCAGTGAGTGGCTTAATGCTCAGACCTCTGTGGCTTCATCCTGTTCCAAACCTCCCCATATACCTGCAGATACAGCCCATAGTCACCCTCGGGGTGGCACAGCACATGGCACACAGTGCTTTAATAGTGGGATGGAGGTGGAATGACACTGTTTTCCTCTGTACCAGGAGTATCTAATTAAGAGCACAATTTTCGCTGGTGCACATTCACGGGCTTGCAGTTGCATGCAGTTACTCACAGGCCTGGAAGGAGCCACGGTAACAGGCTATGGTGAGAAAAAGACAGATGTAAACAAAAGAAATTCCTGGTATTCGGGTGGTTCTTCAGGAAAAAAAAAAAAGCTAATAAAAAAAGAACAAGAAAAGAAAAATGCTTTGGCTGTAGGTGTTCACAAAATCCTTCATCAAACGATCACAAAGACAGATTCCTTGGTATAACCTCACTCATCCTAGAGGAGCCCATGTGGTATTGACCTTCCAGTCCTACAGGCAATTTCAAAAGAGCCTCAAGGAAGTTTCAACGGGATGTGAAAATTTTTCCTTTGGAAATCGCAGCGTGGATGGTACATCCTCTGTTGCATGGTGCTCAGCCTCAGCACTTCTATTTAAAAAACATTCAGCAGTGGGAATAGCATGGGTAAACCTTGGGCAACTCTTTGAAACTCTAGGCCCTCGGTGATCTTAGCAGGTGAGCTGGGATAAATGGAGCAGCTCCGAGGGGCTCGGGGCACTCGCTCTTTAGGCAGCACTCGGGGCTGCTGGGGCAGGGGTGGGAGGCAGGGAGTGCGCTTTGATATAATGATATAACGTCTCCTCTCAAACCTCAGGGAGCCCCGTCTCCTAATATTATTCTTTCTTCATTCTCAATTCAAACCAAAAGTGAAAACAGAAAGAAAAGAACTCTCTTTTCTCTCCTCACTCACCTCTCCCCGCCACTCCCCTCCTGCTGCTGTGCCGGCAATGGGAGGGAAGGGAAAAGGGGTGAGAGCCACTTAGATCAGTTTCACGCACAGGAGAAGCAAGACAGGAATTATTTTTCTTGTTAGCCTTTTTGTAAGAAGACAGACAACCCTTTCAGCCCAAATACAATATTGTAATTGCTCATATTCAACTGACAGAGGTTCCCAGATGAGCTCCACTGAGGCGTCATTTACTAATCTGTCATGTTCTATAGCACCCGGCACAGAGCGCTGTAAAAGTGTCTTCTTCTCTTTAAGTTATTTATATAGTTGGCTGAAAGCGCTTTGCTTGTACAAACTAGAAACTATTAGATTAGACCAGCGGAGACAGCCAGAGGCAATCTTTTTAACAAAGTGAGTGGGATTCAAAGTAGGGTTGGAAAGCAAATATTATTTCACTGGAAGTCTATTAGAGGTAGTTCCCTGGATAACAAATAAGTGCTTTGTTAGCTTAGCTTGAAGAAATGCACCGGTCAGGTTGGCAGCAGCTGGGTCTAATGGCAAACTGTGTGATAGCAGATGATAATTCTGTGATCAGTGCAACACGTAAGCCAGTTTTGCTCTCCCTTCCTTTACAGCCTGCCACATCCCTGGGTTTACTTGTTTAAAGTGCATGTCAGAACTTAGCAGCTGGGGATAACGCCGTTTGTTTTAAAACTTCTCATCGTGACACACGCGCGCACACACAGAAAGAAAAGGTATGGAAATCCAGCCTATCAGAAAGCAAATATTGTTCTCACCAGGGAAGGCTAAAAGGTTGTGCCTGTTGGAGTGCTTTAATAAAAGTGGAATCTGGGCTCAAACCAAGTTTTAGACATAGAGCTCATCACGACAAACAGAAAACCAGACTCTTCAAGTATTAGGCGAGATTGAAGCATATTCATAAAAATATGCAAAACAAGTCATAATCACTATTGGCTGCTAATTCTGGAAAATATCAGTTTCATTCAGCCCCTGAGACAGCTGCTTTCAGTGATGGATAATGTGATTTTTCTTTGGTAGAGCATTAAATGTCCCTGCGCTGTAAATCCATATCAGAGTGATTCCTAAAAGCAGAAACATGTCTGTACAACACCTTGGGATCTATTTCTTTCTATGAGAGGTGCTCCATACATGGAAGAGGTTGTTTTTATTTATTATTAATAACCGCTTGCGTCCTTGGAAATTCCCTGTTTGTAGCTTCCAGTCTGAGGGTTCAAAAATCAAAAATTATCCAGTTTCCTGTGTAGAAGGTGGATAAAAGTCAGACAACCCAAGGGATGGCTAAAATGCTAATGCGCAGATGATGAATTTTTACGAAGCAAAAGCCTGGTTGTTCCTGACTGTGGTCTGGATTGCTAGAGACACCAGAGGGCTTCCCAAAAGGTCATTACTCAACTCCACTCCTTGTATCCACATCCAAGACTGGCTCCAGGCTGGAAGCAGCAGGAATGCTGGGCTACCCAAAAGAGTAGCAGAGAAACCATGGCCCAGTGTCCTGCTCATCTGCACCTGGAAAAACTGGATTTCCTCCTGGGAAATGCATAACACAGACTGTTAAATGGGGCAGGAGGGGGTTGTCTGCTCCTGGATCAGTTGGTCTTGGCAGTGGGCACTGCAGTGTGTCCCTTTTCTAGAGAACAGTGGGGCCACCCAGGGCTAGGCATGGTCTTTACCCAACAATTTCATTTTCAAAATCTGACCACCATCAATAAGTCTGTCCCAGGGGCTGATTCATCCCCAGGGTGAAGGCAAACCCCCTCCCTGCTCCCTGTCCACCTCCATACAGCCTTCCCAACCCAGTCGGCTGCAGCAGCACTAATTAAACAATCCTTGTTTGCTCCACAGCTTCCCTTTGGCTCCCTGTGGGCTCCCTGTGTCCAGTTCTTGGGACTGACAACACAAATCTGTGCTGGAAACCTGTAAGTTGCCAATTCTGCAGTAGGAGAACAGGTAATGTGAATGTATTGAAGTTTAGGCTTCAAGTTCATGCAGGCAAGCTCTTTAACAGATAAATCTCCATTCAGCTTGTCTTAAAAAGCCAGATGAAAAATGTACTTTTACCAACACCCTCCAGTGTCTCACTAAGGCTATTTGCTCACCCTCCAAAACTCCTGAAAGTTGATTATTAGCTGGACCCTGTCCCAAGGCAGCCACACTTAGTCAGAGGAGAAAGAGCAGAACTTGCCCAGCCTGCTCCCACTCCAGCACTGCTACATGCATTTTTTTTGGAGAATCATTTTGTTTTCCTAGCTCTGCTTTAAAACTTCAAGGAAGTTTGCCCTTTTGCCCTCCTCCCTATACTCCAAAGCCAGAGGGGAAAAAGAATATGACAGGAGCTCTTGAAGAAGACATTTGCTTTTTGTGTTCTGGGGAAAGGGAGAGAAAGAGAAGGAGTGAGGGGCTTTGTAGAGGCAAGATGCAGTGGGAAGTCCAGGAGTTACCTACAAGCTGTGCAGGTGAAAACTACCATCCACTCATTATTACCTCCTAAGTGAGTTAAAAACCCAGGGATTCCCAGGGACACACCTGGGTTTTACCTTGCCAAAGGAGTGGGAGGAAACAAGGTCCCCTCCCAAGCCCAAATCACTCCTACACAGTGGCAGAGCCCCAATTCCTGTGTCTGCCAAAGATCCCAAGTGTGCTTCCCTTCCCTTCCCATTCACCTCTAATAGCGCTGCTCCCCGGTAATGACGGGTTGGCCTTTCTGTTGCTGGCAGCAGGCAGCCAAACTGCACTTCCCTTTGATCGTCCCTCTCCACTCTGCCCTCAGGGCCATATTTTCCTAAGGGAGAAGGGGGCGAGGGTGCAGCCATGTCACCAACTCCCTCCGGAACAAGTCAGGCGAGTCTTTTATCTGCAGGGAGGTTTCGCTCTACTTAGGAGGATTAAGGCTCCCCCAGTTTGACTCGCAGCCCTCTCCTGCTGATAAAAATGCCTTTCAATGTCTCAGCACACCTGGCTCAATGCACTGCATGGAGCTGCTTAAGTGGATCCCTGCTAAAAGGATCCAATGGGTGCTGGAAATCCATAGCAAATGGAAGTGACTTGGGAGAGCATGGGGACACACGGGTGAAAGTCCCTCTTCCTTTTTCTCCTCTATTCAGGGAGATTTTTTTCTCCACAAAGTATCAAATTCCATCTTTTACTTCCATAAAAAGGTGACAATGTCGGCAAATTTCTTAACAGGCAATGAAAGATCAGGGGCAGAGAAGGGAATTTGTCCTTAGACTCGTCTGCAGAGATAAGAGTCACCGTGTGTGACTGGGTTTTTGCAATCGCTTTTGCTCCTACTTTGGCTCCTTTACAGGTTATCGGTGGATCTGTTATACAGGAAGAGCTCCAGACAATGCAGGTGATCTGCAGGGACATGGAAGGAAGAAAATGCCCAGGGGACAAACATGTGCCCTGGAAAGCTAAATACCTGCTGGGCCAATCCTCAGCTGTATTTCCACAGCAGTAAATGTAGGTAGGTTTAGGCTGGTGGGATTTACTCCTCTACTTACTTTTTTCAATTCAGAGTACAGCAAAGGTTTCCTTTTTCTGACTGTGCATCAGGGGATCAATCCCAGACTCCCTGATCAGAGAGCAGAATGGGAGCTCAAAGACATTTGTCCAGGCTGGCAAAAGAAATTTTGTCATGTTGAATTTTTTTAAAATTTTTTATTAGTTAGTTTAGTTTTGTTTCTTTTTCAGCAGCTCTTTGCCTTCCTAGAGCTGGCTTTCTCCCTTTAGATCAGTCACAGGCAGGTTGTAATGGTCTTAATGCAGCTCTGATCTATACAAGCCAGCAGCCGAGTCCATGATATATTGCAATCTTTATTGCCCTGTTACTCCCATTGTCTCAAGTGCTTCTCCAGATCGATGGTGAAATTCCTCTGCTTTAGTGGCCATAAGCTGGGAGGGCACTCACTCAGCAGATGTGTCATGGGCTGAACTGTCACAGGTCGGGCTTAGGGATGCTCAGCCTACAAAACATCACACGAATCCAGTCTGCAAAACTCTCAGCAAGAGTAGAACAAATTCCTGCTAATATCACTACCCCCACATTTATGGATTACATCAGGAATTAGTTCTTCTAAGTGGATCTGGATCCACTCCCCACCTTATTGTCACAACTATAATCTGATAAAATTATGGAACAAAAATAATTCAGACATACAGCCAGAGCTAGGTTTGTTTGGGAGAATGAGGACCGCAGGAAGAAGCAGTGAGGATGTTTGCAGAAAAATGAGTTTGGGTGTTAGACTTCAGGATCTTTGTGTCAAGGCTCTGACATTAAGGGTTCTGAAAAATCCTATTATGCCATTTGGTGTGAGACTTTAAGCCTGAAACTCTGTTAAGTGCTCTTGCATCTAACATCTCCTCCATACAGATACAACTCTCTCTAGCTGTTCCTCCCCAAACCCCAAGTCTGAGTTCACTCATTTCCTTTCTTACCTGACTCTCACCTGTGCAGGGAACTCTAATGGAAATTGGTTCCAGCCATTGCTCAGCTCCATTACACCATACCCTTAGTTCAGTCCCACTCCCTGCCTTCTCCCGGGTTACTTTACACCTCTTCCCAAGCTTGAAAACAGTTGCAATAGGAGCTTCTTTATCACCCTAAATTCACAGGGAAGAGAACAATTACTGGCATTATCTCCTCACCCCTAACCAGCATCGAGCAGTGCAAGGATGCAAGTGGAGTGAGAACGGAAGACATTGATCCAATGTCCCTAGAAGAGAAGGAACACAGAGCATTAGCTGCCCTTCCTTCCCTTCAGCATCAGGAAAAATATCATCTAGGCTCTTTAGGGGATCCTTATCCTGAAAAATATAGTGAAACAGAATCTCACTTTCCCATTGAGAAGTTTTAAACAGTAAAAAACATGTCTGTAGTTCCCAACAACCCATGGCTACACAAGAGTGGATGTATTGAGGCTCTATCAAGTTTTAGCATGGCCTGTGTATTGCTCATCCTTTAAAAATGTGTTTCAGCTCTGGAAACAATTCTGGCTCAGATTTCCAGCCTAGAAAACAGCATTCCAGAATGCAGGGAAGGCAGCAACTGCTCAGCAAAGAGGTGCCAAAAGAGGTTTGGACGGCCTAAGGTGTAAAAGGAGGATATTAATAATTGATAATATAAAATTATTATTTTAAAGTGTAATTTTTTTTTCAAAGGAAAGAATTCAAATTTCAAAGGAAGAAACTGAGGGCACAAACACAAAACTAATGCAAGGAATTTCTCTGTTCAACAGAAATATGAGGATGTCAGGCCTATCAAGATTGGTCCCATGCAAGATCCGGGGTAGAGACCCTTAAGAATGGTAAAAAAGTAATCTTGTCTTTATGTTATTTCCCTCTTTAAAGCCGTGCTCCATGTGCACCATGGGGTACCAGGAGGAGCAGGCCTGAGAGGTTGTTAGAAAGACGCAGAAGAGATGGATAGACTGGAAAAAGTCTCCAGTAGGAACCAGTATATGAGTACCAGGGTATGTGAGAGACCACAGTGGATTGAATGACATTGTGCGTGTTGGGAGAGCTTCAATTACTTAACTAAGGAAACGATGATACCGAGAGCGGTTTGAAGAGAAAAGCTCTCTCACTTGGATTCATTTCACTTTATATCTTTTTGATGAAAGATGGAAATAAAAAAGGAAGCAGACATGAAATTTAATAATGTTATTGCTAGGAACTCAAATGGAAAAAATACTGGGGATGAATTAAAGCCGAGGCATAAAATGCTAAAAAAGGAAAGAGAAAAATGGTCAGGCTGAATGTAAATAATTCATTTATTTCCAGTAGTGGAAGAGTATTAAAAAACAATGTACAGTGATTACAGCAGGCAATTGGGAGCTGGGACTCCTGAATTTTATTTCTTTTCCTTAACATATGTCACTCCATAAGTCAGTCCTTCCATGCTCCAGTGTACCCAATACTTCTTCACATGACAGTGATGTAGTTGGACTTAATTTGCTGATGCGCTGTAGGTGTAAATTGTTATGAATTGGCAGAAATCACTTGAGATTTAAGGATGAAGTTATCTTTCCATTAGGAGCTTGGCTACCAAAACAAACTCTCCTTTGAACTCCCCCAAAGAAAACGCAGCTCCCACTGAAATTTCCCATTTCATCTCTCACTCCAGGTGGAATTTTCCCTTGTGAAGTGATACTTCTAATTGAATATCTCCTTCCAGCTCCCCAGCGTGAGCCTAGCTGCTGGGTAAGGAGTGTGAATTGCCTCTCTCATGCTCATAAAGTTGAATCAAAGCTTCAGTTAAGTCAATTATTGTTATACTTTCCCTTGCAGGCCTCAATATCGTGTCACATCCGAAGACTGGAGGCAATCTCAGAGGTGCCGATGAGATGCACTGTCTACTCAGCCCTTCCAAACAGACCTGCTGCTGATTCCTGACACTTGGAAAAAGAGGATTAGGGCTTTGCTGCTTTTCTGGGCAGCTCTGGCACCTGCCAGAAGGTGCTGATGGTGGTCTACACACAATCCCTGCAGGTGTAGTAAGTGCCTCACCTTGGAGAAGCAAGTGTTGCATCTAGGAGAGCCCAGAAAGCTGCATGTCTTTAAAACATTGCATTTGCTGTTGCTCTATGAGTTGCTATCCTATGGGCATTTTTGGAAGATGCTCATTTACCCTCTGGCAGGTTTAATTTTTAGGAGTGATGTCCTTTTCCAGCAGAGAATTTATGTCAATAAAACCTGTAAAAGCACACTCAGCTACACGTTGAAGTCAGTCCAACTAGATATGCAAGTAAAATACTCCAGAGCAAAGGCTTCCAGATTATTTATATCCCCTGTAGACTGTCATGGTACTGATGTTGCTCCTTCAGATCAGAGAAACCAGATGGGTATTTGGTTGTCTGTGATTGTGCAGATAATCAGTTACCAAAAACGACAGCACATTCACATAGAGAGAAGTGGTCTGTGGCTCCTCTGTTTTGACAAGCTCAGTTGCTGCATCTGGATTTGAATTGCTAAAATCAGCACAAATGTTATTGTTGAAAGCCACAGACCATGGTTTATGTCAATGACAGAGAAACCTCAGAAAGTTTGGAGGTTTCCCGTCAGCACCCAAAAGTTTGGGTATTTCTCCAGCTTTGGCCAAACAATTGAAATACTGCTGTTTGAAAAAGTTCAAGCGGTAAACTCTGGGGCACAAGTTGCTTCACAAGATTTCTGAAATGCGTGGTTTCAGTCTGAGGTTGCAAGATCCCCCCTTTGCTTGCTATCTCTTTGTTACCTCCATTAATTACTTTCATGAATATTATTGCATCATCGAATTCCATGATGTTAATGAGGGTACACCGTGGCAGGTTCCATCCAATCCTACAAAGCTCTCAAGAAGGGCTTCCAATCTAGATGAATACAACATCTTAAAAGCAGGAAATGAAGTAACATCACTTCAATCCCATAGGGAGATAACAGAACTTGTCTGAGATCATGACTGAGATTCGTGACAGAGCCAGGGACTGCAGTAGATCTTCTGAGATGCCAGCCAGCACATTATTGATAAAACTCTTCATTTCCTCTTTCTGCTAATGAAGAAGCATCAGTATGGATGCTGAGAGTCAGGTACCAGAAGAAATAATTGTTTGAAAGATTCTAAAACTTCAAAACAAATCCCATTTTAGTTTTGAACAATAGGGTAAGGTAATTTTCAGATTGGTATGAATGGGGTTGACTGTGCCTGATTGAGAATAGCAAACATCAGCAAAGCACCAGCAATTAACCAAATTGTTAACAACTGCTCTGCTGGGGAGAGTCTGGGGCAACTGTGCAGGCAAGGGAAGAAGGTGGTTCACTGTAAATTTTACTGAACATTTCAGTGCTGAGTCTGATAAATGGTTTCTGAAGGGTTTTTGTGAAGTATCTGGGACTCCAAGGAGAGAGAAGATTTCTCAGCCCAGATGCTGTGAGCCAGAGAATCCTACCTGCAGCACCAGATGTTGAAGCAGAAAGAGGGGAAGTGTGGTTCTAATGGAGAAATACAAAATCCAGCCCCAGTGGAATGGTCTCTGAAAGCATTATTTTTCAAATATTAAGCTGGGAATAAGGAACTTCAATTTCAGACTGTGTGAGAAAGAAAGAAGAGTCTCGGACACCCATTTTTAAACACCAAGTGTGGGAATCACAAGGTGTGTGGTTGCAGATCATTATCCAAATCTGCACTGAGGTCTTTAACTCCTGTATGCAGAACATGGGTACTCTGAGTGTTCAGCTGAGCACCCTCCCGAAAATACATCCTAAATATCCCTGTGTGAACTGTTGAGTGGGTTTTGGGGAATTTGAAACAAACAAATATACTTTTTTATTTTAGTGGGTTAAAATTTGGATCCTTTTAGTCCTTATAGACACAGACTCCAATGCTGGCACATACAATTTTTTTTTATGTCCTCCTCTAAGCAAGCTCTTTCTTTTCAATGAGTCTGCTCTCAAACTGATGAAATTTAGCCATAGCAGAAAACTGAATCTGTGGGTTTAAACAACTCTTGTTCCTTATATTTCCCTATGAAACTTTTACTCTTGCATGAACTCTTTTATTTTCTAGTTTAAATAAGTCAAATTAATTTCAAAAAGATTCTGAAATAAAAATGGAGCTCAAATATCTATATGGATAACTCACAGGTACAGCAGCAGAAGTTTAATTCTACAATTACAGATTATAATTTTTCCTTAGTAAGGATATAAACCACACACTCACATCTCTCTGTCATGATCAGAGAAAACTCCAGGTACTTATTACATTAAGAAAAAAACAACAAAAAAACTCCACCTTTTTCTAATATTTTAATAGAAAGAGGACTACAAAGTGGTGCTTTTTTCCTGTATAAAGTGAGGGGTTTTTGTCTAGCCCCAGATTTACTGCAAATGTTGGAATCAAGTTCTGCAGATAATTGCAGACAATTTATCTTGTTTCTTACACCCCTTTTCTGCAGCCCCAAATACCTAGGAAAAGTCTCAGGACCTTGCATTTGTTTTTCACTTGACTTGATTAAATTTACTAATCTGGATTTAGAACAATTTAGGCACAGTTTGCTCTACTTCAGTAATAATTATTAAAAGGAAAAATTGCCTTGCCTGATGGCTACGTGTGTGTGTGTGTGTACATAAATATATGTGTGTAATTATAAGGAATTATTCATGTTTCTTTGTATTTGCTATATACTTTAACTTCAGGTAAGTGTTTATGGCCCATTAAAATGGAGCAATTCCAAAATTTCCTAAGCATGATGAGAGGTACCATAAATATGTGTACGCCGTTTGCCAATTACTGCGTGAATAACAATATCCTGAATGCCATATGCCTTCATTAAAAGGTGAGCTTGGGAATATTCTTAGTTTCTGCTTTCTCTGCGTTTCTTGAGCAGACTCCAGCCTCATGGTAGTCAGCAGCAGCAAGCAGTGGGGAGCTGCAGTTTTAATAACAAATTGTGACTGGTTGCTCCTGGCTGCAAAGCAGCTCCCAGTGCAGCTCAGGGCCCTCGAGGTTGTGAGAGAGAACTCAAGGATTCAATTTAATAGATGGCCTTTGGAGGCAAATGCATCAAAGCCTAAGCAGACCCTTTGCTGTGGGAGATACTACCCTCAGCTGAAACCGGGGATAGGATTCTCTCATTTGCTCAAACCCATCCATTTACAGCAGACAGCATCTTCATTAACAGCTGAGAGTGGGAGGAGGGCAAGGAGGCAAAAAGAAAAAATCACTGTTAAGATTTTAAAGTGCATTATAAATATTTATTTCTCAGAGTTAAACTTGGTGTAGAATCACAGAATAGTTTGGGTTGGGAGGTGCCTTACAGACCATCTTCTCCCACCCCCTGCCATGGGCAGGGACACCTTCCACTATCCCAGGCTGCTCCAAGCCCCACCCAACCTGGCCTTGGACACTTCCAGGGATCCAGGGGCAGCCACAGCTGCTCTGGGCACCCTGTGCCGAGGCCTCCCCACCCTCACAGGCAAGAATTTCTTCCTCAAATTTAATCTAAACCTATTCCCTTTCAGCCTGAAACCATTCCCCCTTGTCCTATCACTACAATTCCTGCTGGAGACACAGCTCTGGGTCAATGACAGCAGCGCTCCCCAAGCCTTGAACAGCAGTTTTACAGCCTTTACTGATAATCACACACACTCAGTTATTATGTCAATGTAAATTATCATCATGTATTATTTATACAAGAAGACATTTTCCAAAGTGCCAAGGACACCCAAGCACCCAACTGCCTTCAAAAGTCAGTGTGGGAATGAGGTTCATGGATCCATCTGTACCTCCAGTACCCACAAACACTTCGGTGCATCTGATGGGCTCGGTGTGTTTATTGAATTATCTGTAAGATTTGTTTCTGAGGCATTTGCTTTGATTTTCAGAATCTGGGTCCCAGACAAACAAATTCGCTATTCAGTTCAACCAGGCACTCCAACATATTTTGTTTGCATTAGCTCCACTCTGTTGCATTAGTAATGTCCCATCATATCATATTAGCAGTCTGCTTTGCTAATGCAGGAGAAGTCGTTCACACAGTACAAAGTCTACTTGTGTTAGCACTTGTTTTCTCTGTGTTTCATTATAGACACAGCTCTGGGGGCAGCAGGGGAGGGGTCATTTCTTCAATACCTCATGTTAGGTCTAATGGGGTAATAGGAGGACATTTTGTTTCACTTAAATTTGGACAGGAAAAATCTAAGCACTTTGTTTTCTTCCTTTTGTCTTTCCAAACAGAGATTATTAAATTGATTTTATTTAACTGAAAGGAGTTCCTCTGGCTGAGATTTTTGAATGTGGGCATTTCAACTACTTTTGCTTTAAAAAAAATAACCCAGACCAAAAACAAAAACCAAAAAAAAGAAAAAAAAAAAAAAGGAGAAACCATGTTTATAGGACACTAAAAGGTTTTTCCTTTCCTTATCCCAACATCATTCCCACCCTGTTCACTGCTGAGTCCACATAACTATGACTGACTGCAATGAGAGGAAGACTCCCTGCTCCTTTGGAAATAAAGCCACCATTTTTTGTATGTTTACAGAAAATTGAATCCAGCAGAAATCAACACGGAGACTGAGCTTCAAACTGCTTTTTTGCACCAGTTCTCATGTGGGGTCTAAGGGTTCTCTTTTATCGTGTATGCCAGACAAGGTCCAGAACAAAACTGAGTTTATTTTGTTCTTTGCTCCCTGAACCACTGGGACAATTGGACAGGTCTGTGAACCAAGAGTGAAAGTTTTTTATTGCTATTGAGTTGTTCTGCTACAGGACACCAAGTGAGAAAATAGTTATTTACCTATTACACATGTTATATTAAGTTAATCAGTTTAATTAAGGCCAATCCAGCATCATTGAGCTCTTATGTATACTAAAACCCAAGGTAGGAGGAAGGGAAGATGGATTTATATGTTGTGACAAAAGGGAAAATAGTCTTATCTGGGGAACTGTGTCTCACCTGTTACTCAAAGAGCAGGATCAGGACCCTTTCTCCTTGTCCAAGACTATGAACAATATTCCTGCTTGCCCTGGGAACATTAACAAACCTGGTACATGATGAAGTTTGATGGTTTAGACACTTGTCATGTCTTCCAGAGCAAAGCTTCTTGCCAGGCAAAGACTCCTGTGATACACAACGCGGGTTTTTTTTGGTTTTTATGTTTTAACAGGTTAATGAGGTTGAGAGGAACACCAGGCCCACTGCTGTGGCACGTGTGACGTGTGCTCTGTGCAAGCCTGTACTCACAGAGAGACTTCCCCTCGTTGCAGGGCAAAGACATCCCAAACGGATCCTGGCAGGATTTCACAACTCCAAACCTATCATAGGTGTGTGGTGATAAAAAGTGTTTGAGAAATGTTTCAGGAGTTATTAGAGCTCTTAGAACCCACTCTGTATCTCTCCTGACTCGTTTTAGTGCCTCAGGTGGCACGTCCAGCTGTTAATGATCAGTGTTATTTACTGCATGATACTGCCTGAAATAAAGTTGTGAATCAGTGCTTGACAGAATAACACAGAGCAGAAATGTGGCACCTCTCCAAGGCTGTCCAAAGCCATGAGCAGCTCAAGAGAGTCAAACACTGTATGCTGAGCTCTCTCAAAAATTTAGCCATAAAAATTGAACAAGATTGAAAAAAGGAACACTTTTAAAATCCTGGCCCTATGACCAGGTATGCACAAACTGGAGGGAAAACGGTAACAAAGGCATTTTACAAACACTTTTTTTCTGGAAAGGTTTTTAGGGTATTCACCAATTTGATGTCTCATAAATTGTCAAGACTAGAAATGTATTAAAATGTTTAGAAGGAGTGATTTACCAGCTCTCTAATGGAACAAAACATTTAGGATGTGAGACTTTTCAAATCCAGCTTGGATCTGGCACAGAAGTGAACATTACCCAGCTCACACCAAGACAGAAGACTTCAGTGCATCCACCTTGCAAGAAAAAAATTGAGGCAATTAGTAAAAGCAATTTTGATATCTGATGCTGTCTGTCCTAATGCCAGACTAGACAATCTTAGCTGAAAAAACAGCTTTTCTGAAAAGTACAATTTTTCCCCGGAATAACTTCTTAAGAACTACGTCTTACAGTGTTGCCTCCTTTTCACTCTTTTCACCCATGTATCCTGTAGAAGATTTTTTTTTTTAATGCACGCTAGAAAAGATGTTTCATTTGCTATAAATTATCCCTCAGATATTTGGCTTTACATTCCCACACGTGGTCTCAGTTAATATTGACAGCTACAGCAGACCTCTTCCTTGAGACCCCCTGTTGGAAAATCCGTGGTAGTGGACTCTCATATGGATCTCAGCACCCAGATAAGATATTGCACAGAGGGGTG
Organism: Dicrurus megarhynchus; assembly: GCA_013399195.1. Taxonomy (NCBI): domain Eukaryota; kingdom Metazoa; phylum Chordata; class Aves; order Passeriformes; family Dicruridae; genus Dicrurus; species Dicrurus megarhynchus. The sequence continues at coordinate 797,780 of VXAD01003976.1, forward strand.
GGAGGCAAAAGTTGCAATCTGTCCCTCACCTGTTTGGTTCTGCCTCCTGCTATTCTCCTCGAAGCTGCTGCCTCCTCACATTTTCATCCAATTTCTGAACCATTTTATCAAGGCAGAGTAAAAATAATTAAAAAATAAATTCCTATCACAAAATGTAGTTTATGAACTAGATAATTCTTCAACTCTGAAACCAATAAGAAGGAAATCAATAGAATTATTAATGTTAAAACTAAAATTAGTGAAATCAAAATCTCCATTGACTTCTAGGAAGTGAAATTTTACCCTCCAGAATATTATACAACCACCTAACCAAGCCATTTAGTGTCAGCCATGCATCAGCTCTCCAGATCCTGAAGTGTGATGAACACTAAGACGTGAAGAATTCTGATACTAAAATGTTTTAATATGTCAGCCTAATATCACTGACCTTGTGAAGGAGACACAGGGATGAAAAGGGGGCTGTGTGTGGTGCTGGAGAGGCTCTGGTTTGCATGGTGGCTCTATTTGCTGATGTCAGAGAGCCTTCAGTGTGATACAGCATTAATATTGTCTCATGTCAGGCAATGCAAATACAGAAAATTACAAGCAGAGTGAGCTTGTACTGAAGATGAGCTCTGTGACATCCATTATGTAGAAGCAAAATCGTCTTACCTCATGAAAGATGGCAGCTTGGAAGGCTAAATTTAATGATTGGGATTCTGATCTCGTACTGGGTTAAACCAAAAGAGACTCCATGTCAGGTAATGGAAATACACTACAGCTCAGCAAAAGAGGGCCAGCTTTACTGCTGCATCCAGCCTTGCTTCTGTAGGAGTTGTCAGCTACTAAATGTGGCTGTTCTTTAGTGTCTCATTTTTTACAGTCATCACGATTGTTATTAGAAAACCTCCAGCAATACCAAGTTGAGCTATAAATTAAAAATAGGCCAGCGGTACCTTTAAATGTGCCACGAGCTTTGTTTTTGGCACAGGAGCCTCTGAGCGGAGGCTTGCAGCTCAATTCAGACAGTTAGCAGGGTGCTGACAGCAACATGTTGGTACAAGACTGTACTTCTCTCTTTGGTTTTGTTTTAATTAAAGCCGCATTTATTTTTTAAAGCAGGTCATAAAGCTAACCTACTCTGACAACACTGAATTACATTATAAAATCATTCCTTATAATAATTATAAATCTCTGCTAAAGCAAATTGAAATGAAATTAAAGTACAGGCATATGTTGCCTTTCTTCCTGATAGGAGGAATTCATCTGATCAAAATCACCACCGACTGCTCAGTGTTTGCAGCGAGGACAGATCCAGAAATGAATCTCAGTCTCCAGCTTCCTGCTGCTCTGAACCAGTTTAAGTGTCAGAGTTTAGCTGCAAAAGATGCCCTCAGAACACCTCACAAGTCACTTGGCTGTACCACACCACATGCCACAGCTACAACAGGTTTTAGGGGTGCTTTTTCCACCAGCTTCAGATGAATCCTGTCCTTCCACACTTCCAGCAGAAATAGGAAATGTTGGTGTCACAAGTGTCACAATTTAATTTTAAGAGAGGCAGTTTAAAGCAGAAAGGAAAAGAAATTATATGTATATATATATTTTAAAAAATTAAGCCAGAAGTATTGAATGCAGCAGGCTGATCTCAGAAGGTTTATGGTCTGGGGTGACATTACTTATATGACACGTATGGAAACTATGGGCTGGAATTTCCCTGAAAACAGTCCTTCCCACAAGATTTCTGGCACTTTGGATTCTCTACACAGCTCAAAATCCTGTGAGGACAATCTGTCTCATTGTACTTGAGTCCTCCTTGGTTGAGTTGGAAACCAGGGGCCAGATCCTTAATTTATGTGAACAGGAAGAATTCTGTTGAAAGAAATAGAGAAGAACCAAGGGATATTCTCAGTCCAAAATATAATAACGAGAAAGGTTTCTAAATCCTTCAGGACCTCAAAAAGTACAGACCAAATTCCTTCACAGAATTGAGTGGGATGAGAAGTGTTTTTTCTTTGCCTCTCCTGATGGCCTGCCCAGAAAAACAGACATTTTTCTGTTAAGAAATTTGCAGTCAGGGGAAGCCCCTCGGTCTCCTGCAGTGAGGTACCTCTGAGTTTTGGCCCTTCATTTCCCAGAACCCCTCAGAACTGGGAATGTGAATTAGCTGCCAACTTCAGAACACACCGAGTCAAGAATTTCAGGATGAGAGGGAACAAAGTGTCCTTGAGTTTGCAAGTAAGATGCATTTATTTGGGTCACATGCTACAGGGAATGTCAAGGGATGTCGCAGCATGAAAAGTCTGGAGAATGTGTCGAGGTGGCCAGGCACTGAGGTGATTCCAGAAGTGCACCGAGCACTAGAAGGAAAAAGTATTTTATAAGGTGGAGTTTAACTTCAGAGTACTTGAAGTGAAATAATCTCTACAGTGATTAGCAAGCAGCAGTTCAGTCAGCGGGAAGTTGAGAATTCCTCTTGCTCTGGGTGCATAGATGATGCGTAAGAAGATGGTGGTGGTGATGGCAGAGGCAAATGAGTCCCATGGAAGGTTTTCCAAGGCTTCTTCTGTGTGTCCGTCCACTCTACAGCACCCGAAGATTTTTTTCTGGTTGAAGCACGTGTTTTCAACTCAGGAAGTGCTACCTGTTAGTGGCAGCCCAGTGGTTTAATTTATTTTCCCCGGGACTCTGGATTGGGACAGTGTCAACCTGGTGCTGTGTAAGTTTCCAGAAAGAAACCTTAGCAAGCTGTAAAGCATGCTGCTGGAATAACCCAGCAGGGAGGTTATGGGAGCATTCATTAATTGCTGCATTGCTTGGCAGGATGGACTGGTTACCAGTCTGCTTCTAGTTGCAGTGAAATCCAAATTCCCAGTTTGGATCTCCCTAAATGAAGCTCAGCATGGTTTGGATGCTGCAGCTCCTTTCATCTCTGCAGATGCTGAGATCAACTGCAATCTTGCATCTGAGTGATCTGAACTCTGTGTGCAGGTGGGGTTGGCGTGTACCTTTGTGGAGGAAGGCATTTCCTAATCAGGACCTTCAGCTTAAGCAACACCTCGCTTTCCCTAATGATTTGGCAAAGTTAATCTGTATTGCCCTTCAAAGCATCCAGCAAGGCTGGCTATCCACTCAGATTCCTCCTGAGAAATCTGCCTTGGGAAGTGGAAGCCTCCAGCGAGGATGGGGATGGGTGAGAAGGAACTCATAGTTATTCATATCTGATATGGGATGATGTTTTTAACTGATTTGCAAATGCTCCCAGGTGTCATGATAGAGACAGAGAGAAAAAATATGCAGATATATCAAAATCACTTCCAGGATGTGGAGTAACTATTGCTACTTAGATTACAATTTTCCAAACATCTGATTTCTTCACAAGGGGTGTAGCCGGAAACCAGAGAGATACTAAGAAAAATAAGTCCTAAAATTGTGAGTGATAAAGAACTGTAGGTGATATCCAGGAACTTTGTGGTCTATGAGTGATCACAGGAGCTTCAGCTTCTAATTCCACTGACTTCCAGTTTGTTGTGGTGTTTATCTGAGACTGCCCATGAGTGTCTAAACTGGCAGAACAGCCAGAAGAAGACTTCCAAAGTATTCCTGATATTGAGCAAGTCACTTCACTGCCCTCTTTTTGCTGCTTTTTGTCTGTCATACTGTCCTTAAGCCTGAAATCCTCTTGCTTTCAAGATCTCTGTCTAAACCTTTCAGGGCAAGAGCAGTGTCTACTTGCTTGTCCATACAAGTGCAGGTCCCAGTCTTAGTTATAGCCTGCAAGTGCTATTACAGAATACCTGGTAATAATGGGAAAAAAGGATGAAGTCATCCTGAGCTCTTGTCCCATTTACTCACCACCCATGGAAGTTTCTGTATTTCCATCTCCAAGAGCACAGCAGATTTGCTGGGTCCCTCTAGACCCAAATTTGGAAAGCTCTACCTTTATCCCCCCACCTATGCTGGCTTTGATAAAACAGGTTCTTGCCAAAGCTATCAGAGGAATATTTCTCCTCTGTGTCCTGCAAGTGCCCAGGAAGCTGGGCATGGCACTCAAAGCCAAGGACCAGAGCAGAGTTTGGCATAGCAGACTTTAGTAACCTAGGTTACTCTCAAATCCAAAACCTGCAAAAATAAACCCCAAAAATACATCGAGTCTGGCTCACATGTGTGTCCAGAGTGTCTATGTTTAACTTGACTACGTAGTGGTTTTGCGGCACTCATGAATCCACAGAAGTGGTGCTTGTCCCAAAACTCAGACAATGGTTATTTCCTGAGCAGTGATTATATATCTGCTGTTGCAACTGCTGAGAAGGGTGGCTCTAAAGCACAGAAAAGAGTGCTCTGTGAATCAGCACTGAAGGAAATCCGTTTATGAAAAAGAAGTGCTCTTTGGAGGGCTGCTGCAGCACAGTGTGATCGGACAGGATTGAGATTTGGGTTTGCATTAATAAGAGCCTGTGGTAAATTCTTAGCCATTGCAATAAAGAGGATAAAGATGGCTATTGATTATTCAAACTGGCTGGGCCTGGAGGACCACATTTCCATGAAGGTGTTCATGTCAATACACATGTGCATTTGTCACACACCCGCTGTAGAAGGGGTTTCCACATCTCAGCACTCACACGTACCCTTTCCACTATTGCACAGGCAGCTGTGGTGTCTATGTGAACATGGCAACTTAGAAACTTCAACATCTAAACATCTTGAAGATCCATTAACCAAAGAACTCAACTTCATAAACCAGCTTCAAATCAGCACTTGCCCAACATGGTCTATTTTTTAAGCATCTCAGTTCATTTGAGAACCAAGAGGAGCTGAAACTCAGCAGTTGAAGCAAAGATAACCTGGTAACTCATAAGTAGGGATTCCTTTACAGCATGAGCGTATAAAAATGGTCTTTTCAAGGTTTTATCCGCACACCAGAAATGTTTAGAAGATGACTCACTGCAATAGTTCACCTTCTTAATTCTCCAATGCAAACCTTTAATGTATTGGATGTGAGAAGTCGCTGAGGTTAAAGGGTGCAGTAACATTGTGTGGGCCATAACCAGTGAGGTAACTGATTGAAAAGCACAGGTTCTAACTTTAGACCAAACACTTGCGGAAGAAAATGGTGTTATTTTTACTATTCATTCACTCTTAAAGTATATATTAGAAGCTGTAGGTTTATTCTATAGACTACACTGAGTACTCTATCCCATGGATTACTCATCTGATTTTTACAGTTTTTGTCCCTGAAAATATGTTTATTTATATGATTGCTACCACTGAAACAATAATTCTAATGACAGTAGTAGCAATAAACACATTCAGGAAGAATCCTTCAGTCTAAAGAGATTGCTTTGTTCTCTTTCCTGATCTGCACTGCTTTATGCATGTATACAGAAATATCTGTGCATATATATGCACACATATACATTAACACAAATCCAGCCACCAGCTCCATTTTCCAGTTACTTCCCACAATTATTTTATTTAGGAAGCTCTGATGAAACACTTTTGAAAACCCAGCTCCATTGCTTTTAGCATTTTAGCTGCAAAGCAGTTATTCAGCCTGTCAGGGCAATCATCATAAATATTGCTGTCCACGGTTTTTCCACAAGCCAATAGTAACTGGTTGGGTCAGTTCAGCTCAATTCAATGACCTTCCAAGAAAGAGTTGCATTTGTATTCCATTCCCAAACTACAGAGCAGAGTGCATGTTAAAATGGGCCATTGTTAAGGCATTGACCTCTTTCCCATGATTTCTGAGTCATAACCACTGACACCAACAAATCTGAGCTCTGCATCCCATATATTTGCAGGTGTATGCTCTCTTTTTTCTTGCAGAAGCCCGAAGCATGTGCGTTACTTTGCAATTTCAAGGATCTGTCTGGACAACAGGTACAGAAGCATGTGCCTCAACATCCAGACCCACCCATATTCATCCTGAATATTTTGCATGTATGACTTAAATATTCTGTAATCGACCTACGCCCACATCCCGCTGATCAGTAAACTGAGGCCCAGGACAGTGAGGCTGCAAGATCAGTCAGGGAGTTAGTGGTGAAAACCAGAATAAAACTCCAGAGTCAGCTGCTAACCACATAAGCTACCCCTGCTGCTGGCCTACAAAGTAAAAATAATGATTTGGAGTCCTCCAGTTTTCATTATTAGCTTTTTGGATGAGTTTTGCCTAAGGGGAATGAGTTATTCTCTGCTGTTGTATGAGTGTTTTTCACTTCAGCTGAATTATGTGTCACTTTATGGTAGGGTTGTCTTCATTTTTTTCTCAGCTGTGCTCGGGGAGATCTTTGTGAACATCTTGTTTGACAAATTCTGCACCACCCACATAACCACTCTGAGGCAGACTTAGCAGAGTCCGACACTCAGCTGGGCCCACTTATCTTTGGTGGATCTCGTGTCCTTGTTGCTAATTGGGATCTGCCAAGCCCAGTGGCCAGAGCAGAGCGTGGGGTTTGGATCTCAGTGCTTGGTGATTTGCTTTGCTGTTTTGTCCTTGTGGCTTTGGGCAAGTCACTGAACTTGATTGAGAGCGTGTTCCTTTATGTGTTTGTTAGTTCCTAATGAAAATTTCAGCCAATGCAAAAAGTATTTGCAGTATTTATGCCTTATTTTTGCAGGGAAGAGATATTATATTAAAACAAAGCAAGGTTTTACCCAAGCACAAATATTTCTTTTCTTCTTTTCTTCTTTTTTTTTAGTTTACTGAAATCTGGAAAATAAATCATCCCTAAATCCAAACTGCAGCTTCTCTAAGAAAATGCAGAAAAGAAATTTCTATTTCAGCAGCTACTTTTTTTCTTTTCTTTCCTTTTCTGTTAGAAAAAAAAAAAAAGAACTTTCGTGGAAGTTTTCAAGCAGTAGTGAAAGCGCAGAGAAATGCCTGGTTTGTAACCTGCACTGTCTTGGTCCAGCTGCTTCAGTCTCAAATGTCAACAAATAATGGTGACTTTCAAAAATCCGTAGGCTGTGTTTTGGATGATATTTAGTTAAGCGATATTTCTCGTGTATAGAATAGCCTTGATTACATTATCTAGCAGAATAAAACCAGATGGCAATGAAGTAACTGTTTATCTTCCTGGTGAATTTTAATACACGGGGAAGTGAGGGCACAAGAAGCTTGGTTTAAACTTGGCATAATACAGTCACTGGGCGCTATGAAGTCTTTCCTCAATCAGCTCTGCTCCTGCACCTGATCTTGACCTGAAGGCATTGCTCCTGCTCTAACCTTCTCCTCCTGGAGCTAAACCATCTGATTTGTACTTCCTCTTCTCAGCGTGTTCCTGATTTACTTCCTTAGGCCCGGCACAGCATTGTTACACACCATCTAGTGAGCTGGCACTGCAGCACAGGGCAAGGAAGCACAGGTACATCCCTCGATGGTGCAACAAGACCGGACTGACGAGAATGAGCCATGGCAAAGGCAGAAAATTACAGACCAGCTCGCTGCAGCCCATAATTGAAGTGCTGCCAAACGGTGAGAAATTTACCAGTGCTCCCTGCAGTGGGCAGAATATGGATGTGCTTCTGATGGAAATCCAGCCCATCCCCATTTTGGATGTTCAGTGTTCTCTTGATTGCTTCAACTGTTTTGCAGTTGTTTCTGAGCTGGTAACAGCCTTGCATGACACTCTTCCACTCAGCATTCAATGACCATGAACTGCTGCTTGTGTTTGTACCACTCGTGGTCATACAGAGCAACTGTTCATCCCCACAAAGGTATTGCCAGGACCTGGGCTGTGCCATCAAAGCCGGAAGCTGTTCTTGGAGGCGGAGAGGGACAGTTTGGCAGGACAAAACTAAGCTCTGAACCTTTCACAATTCAGCATACTTAGCAGCCTGGGTGGATGCTGAATTTCATTATCTCTTCAAATTGCTGCAGATTTGTTCAAAGGAGCCTTCCCTTGTTGGTAGGGCCACACGACAAGAACCAGCACGCTCGGGTCTGACAGTGACGTTCACTCCCTTTGGAGCACCAGAAACCAGCCAAGCGGGGCTGTGTGCCAGGCTCTGAGATAGGCCAGCCCCAGTGCTCCTGCAGGCACCTGCCAACCATGAGCCATCCCCTTCTGCCCCCCCTCCAGGCGAAACTCTGATTCAGCATCTTAAACAAAACCACAAAACCTGCTTGTCAGTCTGGGAGCTCTCCCGTCTCTCTCTTCCCTCCACCACAAGACTCTACTTGCAGCCGTGCTGCTGCCCAGGGGCTGGAGGCAGGAGCAGGGTACGTTCAGTAACAGCCTCTCGCTGGCTGCTGTTTGAGAAACTGCTGGGCTTTGGCTTGCTCAGGGAGCGCAGTTGTTGCTCCCCAGGCTTGGCAAAGCTGTCTGGACTTGTACTCCCAAGGAACACTTTTCAGCAGGTCCTGGGCTCTGTCACCCAGACACAACAGCACGGGGGAAGTTTGAAGCTTTTCAGAAGCAGAAGTCTGGTGGTTTGCTGCAACCCAGGCTTTTTTCTCTTGTAATTTAATTATATTTCGTTTTTCTTGGTGGCTTGAAGTGTCAGTGAAGTAGAAACACAGTAAAAGGATAATCCTGGACAAGGTTATTGCTCCAAGCAGAGATGCTGGAGCCGTCCCAGCCACAGGTTTGTTTTGGTCCCCAAAGCAGCGTCTCTTCAGGCAGGGAGGAGGGCTGAGGGACAATTTTTTAACTGACTGGAGTTGGCCAGATTTCTTCTTCAACCTGATACAGCCTTTACTGTCATTCTTATACTTGCCTGAGTCATCCTAGTCCTTACTGCAACCCCCTCTTTCTGACTCCTTGTTTTTATGTTTGATGAGGCTCACATATCACAGACAAGTTTATTTACTCTCTGGAGCCTGTTGGATTTCTTTCTGCATTTTTACTTATTTCCTACAGCACAGAGTCGGAGTGGGGAACTAGCACAGCCTTCGTCCTTATAATTCAGCTGCCCTTTTTATCCTCTTCTTCCCTGACAAGTCCTTTTATTTCCTATTGTAACCCAATCTTTTTTGTCCTGTTCTCTGTAGTTAGTCAAATAGATCCATCCAAACTATTAAAAGCAGCCTTTTCAGAGTAGAAGTAGTCAAGTTTTTATCTGTTCCCTTAACATGAGTGCAGTCATACAGACTTTTGAGTGAGAAGGGCAAATACAGTAGCTTTGGATATCAAAAGAAAGGCAAGACGAACTGTCATCCTACCTAATAAAATGAAAAATCCTGGGAAACACTGTATTTAGAAAGTGGAGATGACAAAACACCTCCCCTTCCCCTTGCTATCTAAACCAGCCCCAGAATAAGCATTAACCCACAGCCTGGAATTGGAGTCCTTTCCTTGTCTGGGTGGCTGAAGTGGTTGAAAAAAAACATCCCAACATTCCTGATTTTGCAATTTGATCTGAACTGTGCCATTGCTGCCTCTCTCCCCCCATCATGAGGCTACATCTAAAGGTATGAATTTTGCACTTAAAAATTTGTAAACCTGATTTTTGCCCTGTAGTGAACACATTTTGATAAGGCCCCAAGATTATTCCTATAAATGAGGAGAAATGGCATAGATGTGTCATTAAATCCGGAAAGAGAAGATGATAGTGTAGAGTAATGAGAAGGTAGTGGTTATATTTAGAAAGCTTTCCATTAGGTTGAACGGGAGGAATTAGTCCTCACAGTTCTAGATCATGTAGTGCTTGTAGAGGTCTGCAAGAACTAGACTGTGACTTTCAGAGGTTTGAAGGGCTGTGCAAGAAAAACTCCAGGCTTTGAACAGTCAGTGAAAGGGAGATTAATAGAGGAGAAAAGCACTGTTACCCTGAGAAAGCAGAGCATAGAGATGAATAAAGCAACTCCAGTCTAACAAGACAACTCGCATTAAATCCAGCCTCCTCTACAGATCTGGGATATGTCAATATCAGGACATGAAAACTTGATTCCCTCTGTGGTTTGGGACAGTCACTGATTTTTAGACAACTGCTTCTGGATCTTTTCCTCAAGAGCAGCTCCAAAGTCATCCCAGAGCTGGGTGGCTCCTTTCCTGACCTTAATCTAAACAGATTAATGAGCCTGCATGTGGTAGAACTTGCTCACCAGTGCTTGCAGATACAAAGAGGGAAAGGTAACAGGCCCATTTGTATCCAGCCTCTAGCTAGAAGCTCAAAGCTGGAAATCTGAGCTCAAAGCTATATTAGCCTCAAGATAGAAAGTCTTAAGTTTTGAGCAGCCTTGTAAGTAGATGCCTCTCCTATCCTTCATACTTTAGAGTTTTATACCAGCTGTCATATTCATGCTTAGCTGAATATAGAAATTGGGAATCCCCTTACATGTTATATCTCTCCACACGCAGAAATGGTGGTGAGTGACCACAGGAGCCCCCTTGGAGAGAGGCAGAGCTTCATCACTGCTCTATCATCTCAGGTGGATTGACAGAAGTGGTAGGTTTTCCAGGAGAAGTTAAATCTAAATTTAATGCTAAATTAAATGACAGTTAAGTGTGTAATGTCCTCAAAGGTCTTTTTTCAGGCTCCTGGAAGATGTGGTCACCTGCACCATGCTCTGATCAGCAACTTGCAAGGAAGGTGAGATACTTTTTATCTTCAAACAAATGAAATTCTTTATTCCAGTTAACATTTATCCTTCTCAGGGCATCCTTGGATATGGCCTGTCGTGCTTCTGCTTTCATCTCTCCCTCTAAACAGTCTCTGTCTCCACAAGGAATTTTATCTGTGTTGGTTTCTACCTAGGAGTTGTACCTTGTTTAGCAGCTTTCTAGTTCAGGTTTTGTATATTTTTTCTCATAATGAGTGCCATGGAGCTTCCACCATAAACAAAATGCAAAATAATTTGTAAAGTTTCTGGTGCTTCAGTACTCAAAACTGCACCTAGAATCCTTGGTTTGGCCAGGGACATGGGTGTTAAATCTCAGCCTAAAAATAATGCACTCAAGAGCTCAGCTGGAATATCCCTTCATGAGACCATCTGTCATAGCCGAGCCTGGAGCAGTTTGGTACATTGCTGATCTGTCTCAGCGTGCTGTTGTTTTCGTCTCCCCACTGGTGAGGCACATTCTTCTCGTTCTCCTAATTTGTTTCTCTCGGAGCGTTTTTATTCAGCAGTTGTCACCAAGTCAGTGTGACACGGAGCAGGAGGGAGGAGAGGGACAAGTTGTGCCTGACCCGTTCAGTGTCTGCACTGCTGGGGCTGCCCAGGGTGGCTGTGGCCCATTCCTGTGCCCATCCTGCTGCTGTTTCTGTACTCCCACTGCACCCCTGCTGTCTGCCTACTTGGAGATGAATCAAATCATGACAATGCCTGTTGACAGTGGCTGGAATTTTGTTCCCTTTTCAATTGCTGGTGACTACTGGAGCCCTTCCAGGCCTGTTAGTGAGCAGTTTCATCCAGGGGGTTGCATTTTCCCAAAGCCCTGCTGATCCTTGCACAGCCCTCACTGCAGAACACTGCTGGTATGGAGATACTTGGAATGGGTTGTACATAAACACACATTTCAGCGCCTCTGTATTCACCACTCCATTCTTCCTTTCAAATCCTCCTGTCCTTCCCCCCTCCTTTCTCTGCTCCCTGTATGTCTTGTTATACCTTGTTTCTACATGCCTAAGTCATACTTTAAATAACAGCTGTCTGATTCTTTGCTTCTTCTCATACCCAGCTAATTATTTTCAATTTATTGATTTTCCACATGGAGATTAATGGGTTATTCAGCTCTCAAAGCCTATATCCACACAGCTGTGAGCTAATGCATGGGTATGGGAAGGGGTAGAGGAGTATGTGTTTGTGTGGCTGATCACCTTTCTGATGAACTTGTGCAGCAAACCAAAGGGATTTTCTTCTTCCTTACTCATTATAAAAAGCTTCGAAATCTTACCAATGAATAATCACATTTCACAGGGAGTAAAAAGTAATAAATAAAAACCTGACAAGTCTGTAGTAAGAAAATTGTTAACATGTGTTTTTCCTGTATCTTTAATTGCACTTGGCTAATGTATTCTGGGTGTGAAAGAGCCAGGCACAGTGGCGAAGTACTACAGCCTAGATGTGGGGTGAGAAGCTCCCCCAGGACTCCTCCTCTGGTCCCACGCCTCTGCCACAGCTATTTCTGCTTCTTTGTGCAACTGCATCAGCCTGTGGGGTGCAAGCACACCCTTTTCTTGTTTTTTTCTAACCAAAATAATGTCAGTGGTCCAGTGTACAGCACAGCAGCCGCACCATGCACTCAGGGTAGGCACAGGCAGCAATGAATTCACTGCTGATGGAAAAGTGTCATGGAAGCTTAACCTCTGTGTATGGAACAGTGACTCTGATCTTACTGGTTTATCTGACCAGCAAAAACCCATGGAATTATGCTAATATAAGGCTGTGGATTTGAGCCTCATATATAATTAATTAGTAATTTGAAGGGTGGGAACTTTTAAACTGTTTTGTTAACTCCTCTGCTGGCAGTTTTCACACCATTTTATATTGTCAAGTCAGGTGTGAGTGTGACCAGGCTCGATTTGTAAGACAGTAATTGCCAAGGGACTTGGGGAGAAGTGGCAATAAATGGCTAAGAAATGCAATCAGCAGCTAAAGGAAAAATAAACAGAAACATTGGCAAAGTGATTATTATTTTGCAAGTCTGGGCTCAATATTTCCTGCTTTCCTGGAGCCTATCAAAATGGTAGCCCAGATTCTCTGCCTCATTAGGATCCCCGGCTTGTTGGGCCCTGAGCCGCACATTTATAGTCGATAGCTTAACGTTGCAGATCCCACTGTTTTCAGGGCACATTCAGAACTCTTCAAAAATCAACCCACTTATGTACGGTTTGAGATGTTCAGCTTAAAAAAAAAAGTTTGCCTCAGTGAAGTCCTTTTTAAACCTCTGACCTAGACTTTTATTCTTATTCCAGTAACACCAAGGCAAAAAATACTTCTGGACTCGACCTTCCTCTTGCCAAGACTGGATGGATTCAGTCAGATTCTGGGCAAGGAGTTCCTCCCTAATCTGCTACGGCTTTCTTGTGACCACTGCTCTGAGAGGCCTATGTGTGTTAAAATTGCCATGTCCCTGTTAGAACCACTGGTAAGATTTGACTGGAATAAGCTAGAAATAGGGATGAGAATGCTGGTTTAAAGCCAAGATTTAGGAACGAGGGGCTTAAACACAGGAGATTTGAGGCAGAGCACAGAGTAGTTCGGACGGGGGAAACATGGCTGAAGAGCAAGACAGAGCTAAACACGGGTGCTTTCTTTAATATTAACCAGTTCAAAAAGGGGATGGTGGGACAGCTGAAATGTGTCAAAATAATATTCATTTTTTCCCCAATGTTAATTCCCAACACAAATTAACCTCAGTCATTTTCCTCTTCCCTCTTAGACACACGCTATTTGTCAAGCCATGTTGCCTTAACACTTCCCAGCCATCTGGGATAAATTTAGCCTGCCCAAGAAAAAAGTGCAACATGGCAGCCCTTGGACGAGGGAGCAGGCAAGGCTCTTGCTGACTGCAGCCCCTTGTAGGTCATTGCAGCACACGTGTGTCCCTCTCCTCTTATGACTTTTGTTGAAAATGGCTCAAGGTACAAAAAACTGAAACTTCCTGTTGGGCTAGGAACGGATCAGTGTGGGTAAGGTAGCGTGGGCAGGAAGGCATGCGAGCATCTGGTTTGAATAGGTCCACACATGTAAGATCAGCCAACTTTCTGTAGGTTTCATGGGTTTTGGGTTTTTATCCCAGAGCAGTGATGGACCCCACCCTTCCCTGCACCTCCCAGGAAGACTGTGGGGAGGTCATGGAGAGGGGGTCAGCCCCTTCAATTACAGGAGCGACGGACGTTAGAAATAAACCCAAAAAGCTCGGATGTGCTCCGGAAGGTCAAGTGTCTCCTGTGACACTCGGGAGGCAGAAGGACCTGGTGCCTTGATGTGCTTCTGATGGGAAAGCAACATGTGAGAAGACAGGCAACCGAACGGCCTGCAGGATACACATTCCTAAATGTCACTTAGCCATACAACCTGCGAGGGCGGAAGCGTGGGCAGATGGAGAAATAATATTTTCATTGAAAATTCTCTACCTCTAAAATATTTCCTGTCAGGTTCCTTCCAAGGAGGGCTGGAGCAAGGAAGGAGGGGGGCTGAGGTGGGATGTGTGGCACTGGATGCAAGCTTGTGATTCCTCAGGCCTCTCCATTTTGAGAGCATTTAACTCAATCCCCTTTCTTCTCCCCCTCCTTGAGAAAAGGATCACGCTGGAGCCGGAGGCAGTTTGGGAAGTGAAATAAACACCTGACTGTTAAATGCTAAATGTTTACTCAACCAAAAATAAAAATAGTTCTGGTTTCCTCCACGACACTCTAGAGTTACGTTCACCAGCACACATGAGCTGGAGGTTTGCACAGGGGGAGTCTTGGAAGGTTGAAACTCTTTGGGGGGGAGAAATTTGGAGGCAATAAGACAGGCCTCCCTCTGTCCTGTGAGAGCTCTTCTGCCATGGAGAAAATGCTGCAGCTGTTTGCCTGGTGCAACTTAAAAATAAACTGCCTCCTCCTTTCCTAGCTGCTCGTATCAGTTTCATGGGTGCCATCCCAAACCCAAGATGTCAAGTGCAAAGGGTCAGAGTCGAAGGGTGGGCATAGTCCCCTCTGTGGGATCTGAAGAACAGGACGGAGATGTGCCTTGACTCCTCAGAGGAAATCTCCAGGAGTTTGGAGCTGCAGTCACAGCAGCCTCTGGGTGCTCAGGGACTGCAAGTGCAAATGGTGCAAATGGCAAACCCTTCAGCTGGGCAGCATGGACGTGCCTGCATGTGGATGATCCCAAGACAGCAGAGCAGAAATTATGGTGCAGACAGTGACATTAGGAATTCTCACTGGAATGTTCTCTGCTGTAGCTCTCCCCATCGAGTAGCAGACATCACGTTGCAATGTGTGCAAAATTATTCTGCTTATGCTTCACCTCCAGAATGCAAGATGGAAAATGCTATGTATTACCAGAGATATTTATTGGGCTTGATTATATATGACACATACATTTGCAATATGTTTCCTTCAGTCAGGTCATCCATAGATGGACTAGGAAATAGCATTTAACACACATGAAATACAGCAGATTCCTTCCCTGAACGATGACTACTTGCTGATTCCCAAAGCTTGCCAACTTGTAAAGTAGCCCAGAAGGGCTATATATGAACTAAACCATCCTTCAGTAGCTACTGCACTGTTTTATGAGGACATTCAGGTAGCAAAATAGATGACGACAACTGGAGAAAAGGACACCCATTTCACACATATTCAGATGGGGGAGGAAAACAGGGTGATCAATGGGAGTCCAAACCAGCATCTCTATTCAAGCCAACTAACACCAACTGCTTGCTGAAAGAAGTCCCCATCTTTCCCTTTCTTGACTGAGAGGAAGCAAATCTATGGGATCCTAAATGATTTAGGACTCCCACATAGGTAAGCCGAATTGGAATTACGAGACTCCCAAACTTGAATTTGGTCCTGAGAACTGGGAAGCCCAGAGAGCAAAACACCCAACCTGAGCTGAGGTAAGAGCAAAGGTGGATTAGCATGGAATTACTCTTGCTAAAATGAAATTTGCTGCAGTTAACCAGAAAGTGTTAGGATAAAAAATTATAGAACAATTTGGGCAAAGAAAAACTAGAGCCACCTGTTTAAAGTTAGCCTTTAACCTATTCCCTCTGCCTTCCCTTTTGCTTTCCCTCTCTTTCAAATTTTCCCAGTATCTCCTCTTTCCATAGAAGCAAATCTTCCCCAGGGAAAGTCAATTCTGAAGGCAATTTTCCAAAAACCATTTGGCAGAATTGGCCGGTGCTTCAACTGCAAACATGAAAAGGCATTTATTCCACTAACTCAAATGTAGTTTGGAAGAGACGTTACTGAACTTGTTTTAGGAATACACTTTGACTGCATCAGTTTTATTGCTTCTTGTATAAATGTCAAACTCAATTTGCCTTAAAGCAGAAAAAAGTACATGGTAATGTATATATTACATACAAAAAATGGGGGGGGGAAAGTGTTGTCTCCATGGTAAACTCAAGCCTATTCCATGTTAATTGTGCTCGTCAGACACACTCAGTATTTCATCACTGGTGAGAAGGAGTGGGTGTGATCCTGATACTGAAGACTGTGTGTGTAGTATTGTTGTAATCTGGCCAGCTAATAAAGGACCTTGAATTTCTATTAATTCTTATATTTTGGTTGCTTAGTTTTGTGACCTAAAACTTTCTTGTTCATCCCTTAAAAGGGTTGCTTTCTTGTTGTGTAAAGAACTTGTGGTAACCTGTCCTTTGTGCACCATCAGCAGCATTTAGGCTTGCACTGTTAGCACATCAGCTAACACACATCACATTTGAGATCCAGGACACCCAGCAGCAAAGGATTTTTTTCTTGGAAAGGGGGGAAGAAAAGAGCAAGTCCTCCAAATTCCTATTTCAATCAGCATTCATTGCCAAATTTTCTAGCGAGAAGAGAATTGGCTATTTCAAAACACTTTGTCTCAGCAAAACTATAGTTGGAATTTCTTGGGGGCTAAGGAAAAAAACACATCTTTAATCCAAGAGTTGTCCCCCTGTTGAATTTCAAAGACTTGCTGCAGACAATGTGGGATACAGAGCTTCCAGGAGAAAAAGATTGGACTTTCTTTTATGGTAAAAAAAAAGTATTAAGCCACCTAAATAATCTACTTTCTGCCCTTTTATTGTACAACATGATTTGCAGTAATTTTAGGTATTAGAACGGGCTACATATTAGGTGCTGCCATTCTTAAAATATTGCTGGGAACACATTGGATTTTGCAGTTCATTTGCATTTTAAGGTCTGATCATGCAGAACGGTAACTTCCTTCACACGAGGAGCTGCAGTGGCATCAGCAGTGCTTCTTATCTATATAAACTTAATGTCTTGCACAATTATTTTCAGGATCAGGACATAAGGCTGAAAATGCAATTACTTTATGAGTTACAAAAAAGAAAACGCTCTTTGGAATGGTAGGTGAGATTCTCTGCTGGAGTAAATGATAAAGGACCCATTGAATTCAACGGAGCTATCCTGATTCACACCCGCTGATATGGCCCATTAATTTTAGTGTATGAAAATGAATCTCTGCTCTAAAAATACCAATTAGTAATAAGCTTTGAGAAAGGAGAAAAAAAAATCAATTTAAATTCATTTTGTGTAATGCACATTTTCTGATGCTATTTTAGTTAAATTATTATTATGCATAATAATGGCAGGGCAATAGGTGCTGTCACCTTAGGAATTTGCAGCTGTGATGGGTAGTATAAAAGTTAGTGATAGGGAAATTTCAGAAAAGCCCATCAATTGAATACAATTGTCATCATCATGATTTGGATTAGGGTAGTATGAACACATAAAAAGACATTGCACCAGCTCAAAGTAATTTACAGTCTAATTAGAAAAATAGAGCAGAGAGGAAGGAGGGAAACTGAGGCGACAGAGCTTCCATGAGTGACTGAGCTTGGAGTCAACCTCCTTCCTCCTGCCTGATGGCCAGGTGTGCTATTCAGCACACCAGGCTGATCCTCAGGAAGGCTGTTTTTATTTGAAGGGCATGTGCAAAAGTGAATATGTACTTTGGCACCGAGCCAGTTTCAGCATTCAAATTCCCTGGAGATAGGCATGCGAGCAGGATCCTGTGTGAACACCCAGCTCTGCAGGCATTGAAACACCAGTTGGTGCATGGGGTGATTTGCATGCTCATTTTGCTTCTATTCAGCACTCATCCCACATGCATTTGTGCAAAGAAGATCACACTCCTGCGCCGGAAAGTTAAGTGTTGTCTCTGTGCATTGCCATTCAGAGTCGGTTTTTCATGAACAATAAAAGCCTTTTGGGATAAGTGGCTCTCAAAAGAGGATTCAAGACTGGTTTGCTCATATTCCAAGCAATCCTGCCATACTAATGAATTGTAGTCATAGCTGGATTACTCACTGTTACTCATAAGTGTTGAAATTAAAGGGGAAAAAAAAGTTTTGGTTCACACAGTGGATTATTGAGGGGTGAAAGTCATGTCTGAAAGTACCAGTTGGTTTAGAAAGTGATTTAAATCCCAGAGGACAGACACAGCAGTGACCATTAAACATTATTTTTGCAAGCTGCAGATGAGTAGAAGTGGGGACGATGTGCTGTGGGGATCAACATTCCCAGCTTGTCTAGAGCTTGCTGACTTTCCTCTGCCATGTGCAAGCCAGCACTGCGCACAGGACCATCATTTCACCCTGGTACAGCTGAATAAGGTGCACAGGTTGGAGTTTGCCCCAGCCCCTGTGGTTACAGCAGCCAAAGCCTGGTGTCCACCACAGCATTTCAGGAAATTTAAAGCCGTAGATATTCCAATGTTGAGGGGTACTTTTTGTAAGTAAGGCAATAAAAGCAAATCATACGAGTGTATCAGCTCTGCATTCTCATGGAGCTTTTCCACGGGCTGCTTTGGAAACCTACTGCACTGTGTCTGTGAGTGTATTGACTTAGCAGAGTTAAATCCATTTAGCACTTTTTGGGATGACATTAAAGTCATATTACAACAACCAAGAGTTCAGGGTCCAAAGCACAGTAAACTGCTTCGTACAACCTGGGGGTGCTCAGACCCTCCAGATATGGACCCTAAGATGTGGAAAATTGTTATTCCATCTAACCTTCAGCAGCTGCAAGATCAACAGCAGCAGTTCACAGAGCCAAGTCATCCTCAGGACAAGAGCTCCCTTCCTCCTCTCCCACCAGCCCCTGTTAGTAGTTTCACCTTGTTCTGCAGTTATAAAGTTGTTTCTCAATGGCAGAGACAGAAAAAAAAAAAACACCCTCAACATTTCTTCCTCTGAGAAACCTATTGACAGGCAGATCCTGTGGATTCCTCCTAGTACAGCTATCTTTGAACTGAGGACTTCTTAGTGAAGTTGGGAAGTTTCCTGGGGTTTTACTGCTTTTTTCCTAAATTGATTGTGGAATTTTTAAACAGGGTTGGTGCCTCTGATCTTTTTCTCAGCAGCTGCAGAATCTGTTTCTCCCCCCACAACTTGTTCCACAGAAACCAGGTATTGGAAAAATTAAAGGGGGAAGGACAGCAGCACCATTTGCAGAGCCAACTCAGTTGAAACAAGGATCATCTCTATTGCTTTGTGAACAATCAAATATCCAAAAGGGCTTTGATGAAGTTCTGGGCTTATAATATTTGTGAATTAAGGGTAACTGCAAAAGTTGACTCTAAATTTTGATTTGAATATTGGACACTCCTACAGATCATTAATCCCCACTGTTTGGTTCAGGTCTCCACTGTGAAACATGGATTTCTTTTTATTTCTTGTGTGCAGAGTTTATTTTTCTAAGCTTTCAGCAAGAAAATGTCATTTGTAGCTTTCCATTTTTTTCCGTGTGTTTTCCATATGTTGTTCTATATGTTTTCATTATAAGGATGCTGACCCTGCTTGCACAACACTGTCTGATTTCAGTGAAGTATGGCTGGACCTGGCCTGGCATTTTTGATGTTGATCTGTCTATAGCTACACACAGTGAAATTACATTGCTGTGAGTATGAACTCTTTCCCAGGCTGGAAAACACAGTCAAGTGTGGCCATAAAAATGAGAGAAATCTGTAGGGATAAAACAACTGCCAGATGTAGAATGGGACATTTTTTTGAGTTATATTAAAGAAAGAGGGGTAAAAACATATGCACACACATACGATTTGGTTTTGGGATGTGCTATATTGTGTTTCTTGCTAAAACAAAAAAAAAAAATCCAGATGAAAAGTTTGTCATAAGAAACTGCTATCTTCCTCAAAATCAGTGAAGTAATGAAAATCTATGTGAAAGTGTAGCCTATGCAGGGTTCTAAACTCAGTTTGGCTGCCTTAGGACAGCCTGATAAAGCAAGGATCAGCATCCAAGTACTTAGGTGGCTTTTTACTCCAATCCTTTGGAGGGACGTCTACACCAACCCAATCCCATTTATTTTACACTCAACCTTTCCAAATAATGTTGGAACCAGAAAGTTATTTATGTGACCTGCTTAATTGAAAGAGCATTTGCTGTCAGTGATCAAATAAACTATTATTGATCTTCAGCATTGGAGGCTACTCACATGGAGCATTCTGGTACGTATTATTCATTAAGTCACTTTTCAGAAAAAAAAAAGAGCAGAACGCAAGTGCAGCAAAAAAAATATTCCTGTAGGGTACCGACAGAAAAAAAATCAAAAAGGTTTGAGAGTGACTCCAGAGAAAAGAAACTGCAAAGCACAAAACAGCGACACCACCAATGATTGCACAGAAATGTAAAGGCTCCAATACACACAACATCCTGCTCTGAACTCCCAATTCTTAGGAGGAAAAACTATTTTAAATCACAGCAGAACATCTTGGCCCTTTTTTTGGGAAAGAAAAAGAGATGAGTCACAGAACTGCAGGATGGGTAATGCTGGAAGGGAGTACAGTGGGTCCTGTGGTCCAAACTCCCTGCTCAAGCAGGATCATCCTAGACTATAAGAATCCAGGCTTTGTGTTCATGCCTTGGTGCTTTTACTTAGCAGTACAGATGTAGGATGTAACAGTCTTCACACTCCAGCACTTGGAGCTTTTCCACCTTTTTGAATTTGAAAGCAGAGACTGAGACACAAGTGATGGTTATTTACAAACCCCTCTCTGATCCGAAGGTGGTGCATAGCTGAAGAAATCCCTAAATGGTTAATTACTAGATGCTGAAAGTTATCGTTCCACACAGTGGAATGAAGTTTAAGATATGTTTCATTTGTGACTAATTCTGTGACAAAGCTGTTGCTTACATCATGTCTGAAGAGAGGGAAATACTTGTCCTACTTTTACAGCTGAGACCAGAGGCTTCTGTTGTGTTTTACTTCTTACAACTTCTTCTGATTGTGCTTGGGAAAAAAAAACACTTAGAACTATGAAGGCATCAAGGTCAGAATTATCTTTCTCTCAAACTATGAGGGCATTCACAGCACTGGAGAGCTGCTGGGCTAATTATTTTACCCATCTTAGGCTGAATATTCACCAGGCTGTAGATAGGGTGTAATTTTGCCATTCTCAGGGGGTGGGGTGGGGAATGGGGTGGGGTGTTCTATTTTTAAGCAGAGTCTTATTCAAACTTCATTTTTCAGCAGGATTTTTTCAGTCTCTCAGATCAACATACTTTGTATTCTTCTTACTCTGTTATTAAAAAAAAAAAAGATTGAATCATGACTACACTCTGACTACAGCCATTTTACTGGTAGAATTACACAGCTCTAAAATATAAGGCTTATAATGGAAACACTAACACAGTCTTGACTCTGCTCTAATATAACTGAACTTCCTCTGGGGGTGAAGCTTTGCCTCAGGAACCTTAATTATCTGATGTGGTCAATTACTCCAAGATAATGATGATTTTATCAGGTATTACTGCTCAAATATTTTACGATAGACAGGCTATTTAATTGCATTCCTGACCTACCAAAATGCTTACAGATGACTCAATTAAACACTAAGAAGAGGTAGGGGGAAGGGGGGGAGGGAGGGAGGGACAACACTTAAAATCCTTGCTTATAGTTCATTTGGAGAATTTTGTTCCTCTTGAAAATCCGTCCATCCATTCATCCATCCATCCATCCACCCATCCACCCATCCATCCATCCATCCACCCATCCACCCATCCATCCACCCATCCATCCACCCATCCATCCATCCACCCATCCATCCATCCATCCCTCCATCCATCCATCCACCCATCCATCCATCCACCCATCCATCCATCCATCCCTCCATCCATCCATCCACCCATCCATCCGTCCATCCATCCATCCATCCAGGTTGCCCAGGCATTTCCTGGGCAGGAGGTTTGGATAAACAAGCTCAATATTAATGTACAAATAGGAAAGCATGTCCAGTCTCTCTCCTGCTGAGGGATTAGGATTGGATCCTGAACAATCCCTTTGCTGGATTAGCAAAGGCATTTTAACATCCCCAAGCCTCCCAGAGCACGATGAAATACATTTTCCACCACATGCAGGTAAAGCAGAGTTTTAAAGACAGTGGGGAAATGTCTTTATTGCAGCAGTCTCTGAGGATAATCTCAGCTCCTGCAGATCCCTCAGCTGCCCAAGTGCAATTCACCCTGGAGTCGGCTGGTCCATTTTTCTCTCCCTTAGCCTGGCATTCCTGGTGCTGGGCTGGCATTTGCCTGGGAGGTTGAGGTCACCCTGAGGACTGCTTTAATTGGCATCTCTGCTCCAGTGGCCCTAATGGGCTGTTTCCCAGGCACAGAACTGCCCTGCCTTAAGAATGCTTTGGCTGCACAGCCTCAGCCTTGGGTCCAGCCCTGCCTTGGATGCTCCTGTGCGGGTGGCTCAGACCTGGGAGCCCTCATGCCCTGAGCAGAGCAGGGAGCTCCTCCCAGTGCCCCCAGACAGGGAAAGAGGGGGATATTTCTCCTGCCAAGCAATCAATTCGTTGCTGGTGAAATGGGAACTGTGAGCAAGATTTTGAGGGTAGATTATTTTTCCCTGCTGCTTACAATAATGTTACTGTAAGATTTTCAGCAACTGTGTCAAGGACTCAGCCAAGATCCTGAGAACAATGGCCAGGCTGCCCTTCCTTTCATGGCTGCTGGAATTCTGCTGCATTTCTCCACAAAAGTCCATTTTTCTTTCCATTCTGGAAATAAAGTGTATTGTTGCACTATTGTTGGAAAAACTGGCAGCAAATCCTCCTGGGCAAGGAATGTGGTTACCCACTATTGCATGAGGCTAACAGGAGGAGAGATGACATTTTATGGGGTTTTACTCAGAAAACTTTTCATGAGAATATTATTACCATTTTATGGGATTTCTCAACAGAATTTTCATGGCCAGCATTGTGATCACTTTCTGTTATGTTTTCAGCCTCGCTAATACTCTTTTCAGTCACATTCCAAAGCACAGGATCCACAGATATTCCCAAATATGTCCTAAATTGCCCAGGAAGGAAACAATTTTTCTTTCTGAAATTAGAGCAAAATATGATTCTGAAATGTCAAATTTTAGCAAACCCAACTGCTGCAGCAATTGGTTTGGATAAGTGAAAACAGTTCAGTTTGACTTTTAAAAATATTACTATCATTAGTTCTCATATCAAGGTGAAAAGCCATATTGAAACTACTGTAATTCTTTCATCATGAAAAAGAGTGGCAACTGTCAAAGAAGCAGAAAAAGGCAGCAAAAATCTTAAGCACTGTGTAATCCACCATGATTTTGTTCAATTTTATGTAAGTAATTACAATTTTTGACGAGTGAAATGGTGCCTGTTGACATCCACATCCCTGTACAAACCCAGACCCCTCTGAGCGAAGTCACTTTCTTGCACCAGTTTCTGTAAAACCAATCTCCCCCCAGAACTTATTCCAAACACTGCAAATCAAATTTTTATGCCTGCAATGCTTGAGCTCCTTTTTACAGTACATACATATTTCAGACTTACCACTTAATACAATTATAGTTCATTTAGCCAGCAATTACAGTAATAGGAAGACTGGCAACCACTGTCATTCAGACTGGAAAATCAATGTTGCACAGAGGTACTTTTATTCATTCTGTGGAGTGCCTCCTTCATTCGATGCATGAACTCTGGAATCACAGGGAAAGTTTCAGATCACTCTAGTTTTTATTATTTTTTTTTAATTTATCCATATACTATTGGGTTTCCAGACAGAAATATAGTGAATGACATCCCGAGGCCCTCTACAACCTGATTTATTCTATGATTCTGAGAATTATTGGTTCTGTTCTTTCAGCAGATCCATTTTCTATTGCATTTCACCTGACAGAGGACCTTTGACAATCCATTTCTTAGCAGCGGCTCAAAATATGGTTGTCCATGGGCAGTGAAACAGATTCTTTGGAGTTTTTCTTAAACCTTTAGTACAGTGTTTGCTTTTAGTCCAGATTCCATAAACTCATGTCCAGGAAGGCATTTAAATAGGTGTTTCGGTTAATCCTTAATTTAACAGAGTTCTGAAGAATCCACGTAAACATATGGCTACAGTTAAGCATATGTGCACTAGACAGGAATGAAGTGCTGAATTACAGATGTAGTGCTTCCAAGAGAAAGCTAAGACTATAACCATGTCTCCTGAGTTTTAAACCCTCTCTCAGTCACTTAACCATGCTGCAGCAAACCTACTTTGGACTGATGGCTTGAATAGCTGTTATATTTGCATTTCATTATGTGAAAAATTAGGACTTGCAGAGGGCAAAAAGGATCTGTAATTTTACCTGGAATATTCAGTCCCAAAAAGGATGGCTAGCAATGGGAGGCTGCCTTCATTGTTCAAAAAGGAAAATCCTTAAATCACTGCCATTACTGCAAGGAGTTGTTTCAGCAAGGAAAATAATGATATTTTTGCAGGTTGCCAAACTTTTGCTGTAGAGAAGCCTCTTGGCAGCAGATCCACTTGATTGGATGAGCATTACTGAATTTCCTCGTCGATCTGTTTGTCTCTGCATGGTGCCATCTTTTGACGGTGTTACATTATAGCCCCTTGTTCTTATGATAAATTATTTTAATCCATCATCAGAGCACACTCTTGCTCTAATGATGGATTAGTGCTATGCATCATCAGGGCGAGGAGCATTGATAATGCACCATACAAACCCCCACTGACAGTGGAAAAATCTGCCAAAAGAATTAGTTTGCACTGCACCAAACTGAGGCCAGAGATAAAGACACCATTACATCCCACAGTGAAAATTCCTTAACTGGGATAATGATTTCCAAAGGTGTAGGAGTGCTGTGTGGGTTCAGTGTCCCTAAATGGTGCCAGAGCAACTCACCCTGGTGCACAGAGCGTGGGGAGACCTGAATTCTTTTAGGGGTGTATAGGAAGCTTGTAGAATCACAGAAACTCAGGATGGTTTGGGTTGGAAGGGACCTTGAAGATTGTCTACTTCCAACTAGATGCCATGGGCAGGGACACCTTCCACTATCCCAGGTTGCTCCAAGCCCCACCCAACCTGGCCTTGGACACTTCCAGGGATCCAGGGGCAGCCACAGCTGCTCTGGGCACCCTGTGCCAGGGCCTTCCTGTCCTCACAGGGAAGAATTTCTTCTGAATATATGATCTAACCCTACTCTCTTTTGGTTGAAACTCTAACTCTTGTTCTAACTCTACATGCCCTTATCCAAAGTCCTTCCCTCCTTCCCTTGGAGACCCTTTAGGTACTGGAAGGTGCTATAAAGTCTTCCCAGAACCTTTTCTTCTCCAGGCTGAATGTCCCCAGCTCTCTCAGCCTTTCCTTATAGGAGAGGTGCTCCAGCCATCTTTACAGCTTTCTCTGGACTTGCTTCAACACCCTTCTGACATCCAGGGCTCCAGACAGCCTGAAACTCTGCTGTCTGCCTCACAGGTAGGTGCAAATCCTTGGTGCAGATATATCCCCCTCACTGAGCTCCTTTCTTGTAAAGGCATACTTTGTGTAAGGGCTGTGATGATAAACATCAAGAAGACACTGAACATCAAAGAAAACACACAAGAAATTGAACAGACTATCAGTCACCTTCAGGTGAATCCATAATACAGAACATTAAACAATATTGGCATAATCGGAGGCTGGGCTCAACTCATCCTGTAATTTAGCAATAAAAGTGAATGAGCCTATTGGCACCCGGGTTCTCCAGGGACTGCTCTGCACAGCACATCCAAAAGTGTCTGTAAGTGCCTGAAGATTGTTCTCAAACAGAGAATTTTCCACATTCTGAAAGTCAAACCACAGAACCCAAGAATGGGAGTTGAATTTGTGACCCCTGTACATGAGGCTGGTACTTTTGGATCCAGCCATCTGCCTGTCTCTGTCTAAACTCTCACATTTGCTCTCCATTCCAGCTCAGCTATGTCAGCATTTTGCCTACCTAGTTTTCCAAAGGAAGGTGGAAGAAACTCTATAAAAGAGCAGTGATGGAGAAATCTGCTATGATTTGCCAGATTTGAGGACAATATTAGTGTTTTAGAAGGAGTTTTGGCAGGGAAAGGCACGTCCTGACGAACAGGACTACTAAACAAGTAGTTCTGTATTAAAGCTAATGATTTGCTGTGGTTTTGGAGGAAGAAAGGCTTTCTTCTCATTAGCTACCTTTGGCACATGGATTAGCCTACCCATGGACGTTACTGAAACAGGGAAGGGTGGGGGTATGTGTGGGAAGAGCAGCTGTTGGTGCAAAACCCCTGTCCCCAGGCTGCTTGTCCCAAGCAGATATTGAGGATTTGGGACCACTGATGACATTGAGACATTTTTATCAGCTTTGCTGAGCATTTCCTCAATTTACTGAATCAGCACTGTGTGTTTATCCCATGTCGCTTTTGGGTTGTGCAGAGAATGATCCCAGGCAAGTACCAGGATTGCAATCAATTTTTCATCCAGTGCACTAATGGATAGTTGGTCTAGGAACTAAACTTCCTGAACTATATAATAATAACTATTTTTTTTTTAGTGCATCCTCTGTAGAACAAGTCTGAGCACATCTCCTGTCTGGCATTTCATCTGTAGTTAGTTCCTCACTGCTGCCTTTGACCTGACACCTGGAGAGGATCCAGAGGGAGATTTGACCACGAAGGGGAGTATGACATGGAGTCTTCTTGACTTCTGATTGAAACCCCTGTGCCAGCCATCTCAAGAATACGCCCCAATGGCTGTGATTTATTGCTGTGTTATCATGCCTGTCTGCCTCATTACAGACTTTGAATTTTATCAGGCAGTTTGTCCTCCAGTGTCTGGTAACCAATTACTGTGGTCTGCAAAGAAGCCTGAGGTACTTTGCCAAACACTGCTAATAAACTGGGAAAGAGCCTGAGCACAGCTTCAGGTTGCCTTAAGGAAATTCCAGGGAGCACTTTCCACTTTATTGTCTAGTTCACAGTATGAACTGGGAATTATCTTGAGGAGTCATTCTTCACACAGAACTAAACTCCCCTTTAAAGATTGTGCCACACTGGATTACTGCACATGGACTTGCCTGCCTCCAAAGGCTGCTGAACTCAGTAGGAGTCTTTCAAATGACAACAGCGAGAGCGGGACTCAGCCCACAGTCTGAACCAGATAGTTCAGAAGAAAATGAAAAAAAAAAAATCCTTTATTCCTTTTTCTGATACTGCAGCTAAAGCTGGAAGGAAAAATCAGAATGGCCAAGTGTCTGCACTACAAGGGCAACATGAACCTGTTGTTCCACACTTGTGAAAAAAAATTTAATCTTAATGGGTAAAGTAATCAATAGTGCTTTTTGCAAGTCCTCTGCAACAAAGTGAATGTCATATGAATCCCTAACATGTGCTTTGCTGCACATATTTTAATATTTTCTTTTGAGGCTGGATTGCCCTAATGATCCAAGGAGGAATGTGCTGACATCCATCCTGCAGAAGTGACCACCAGCCACCCTCCCATGGACAGAAAAATCCTCTTAGTCTTGCTTATTTCTCCAGCACTCCAAAGGGCTTCACCTGTGGTCTGGCTGCTTCAGATGGCTTGGTGTAAAACGTGAGCAGACTGGGAGCCCTGCTCTCTGAGAAGGCTGCTGGGAGCTGCAGACTGCCCTGCTCACATCCCCATGGACACACACACACACACAGAGTTTCTCTCTCTCTCTAATTTTTACTGCAGGGCAGTTTTCTAAAAAGTTTTTTTCTAGGTTGTAAAAGACCAATTCCATAAAGGAATGGCTTAGTGTTACAATGACATGATTTGTGGCTTCCAGGCTCCAAAGCTGTAATT
Source organism: Dicrurus megarhynchus (assembly GCA_013399195.1). NCBI lineage: Eukaryota > Metazoa > Chordata > Aves > Passeriformes > Dicruridae > Dicrurus > Dicrurus megarhynchus. Next base: position 825,476 of record VXAD01003976.1, read on the forward strand.
TATTCAGACAATTAGCAGCAGCCCTGTATTCTTGACAAATTCTTCACTTGTGTGCAGCTACTACACAACAAGGTGCTTTTAAGAACTGTGCCTTATGGATTAAAAGACTCCCCCCTCCTTTTTCCTCCTTATTTGACAAGTTCTTTTCACAGTCAATGGAAATTAATACAGCAGGTTAGAGAGGTGATATACAATAATCCAGCCAGCCAAGAAAGCATTGTCTGAAAAGAGCAAGTAGAGAGCCTACAGGAATGTTCAATACACAAAAGGGAACGCTCCAGCATTTGCCTTTTGGTGAAGTTATTTCACTCTTTGCCTCACGTAATCCTCCAGAGTTACTGTACCAGATGTCACTGTGCTGCTGTCAATAAGTGTAAATGGCATTTAAGTGTGGGTTAGCTGTCCAAAAACACACAACTGAACACCTGCCCCAGCACTCAGGTGGCTTTGCCTGGCCCATAAAGCAGCCAGAGCATCCGCTGGCTGGGCCCAACGCGCCTGTGCCGAGCCCCCCACACCGCGATGCTGAGACTCACAGAGGGGCAGTATAAATCCATCCAGAGCCTTTCTCACATGCAAGCCTGAAGTCAAACCAGAGTTATAAAATCCAGCCCCAGCTCTAAATCCTGCCCTCCTCCAGCACTGCTGAAGGCCAGCCTGGCTGGATGCAGGGGTTGGGTCAAGGTCCAAATCCTGTTCAAGCTGAGACCTTGTCTTTCAAGAGCAACAACCCCTCTGGAACTAGGGCTCTGCTTCCAGGCACAATGTGCACTATTTTTTTCCTGAGGATCTGTTAAAGCTACCACATTACTGGCAGGATGAGTAGCCTGTCCTCCAGCTCATTCTGACACCAACCTCTTTCAGCAAAATGAGGACAAAACCAATCAAATCATGGTGGACTTGGGCAGAAACTCTTTCTCTTCATTGCAGGGGAAAATCCTGAGCTGATATTTAGGCTACTTTTTGGGGTGATATTGTCTCGCTCATCTCACTCCAAAAAAGTTAGATGGGCAGTGAGACCTCTGCAGAGGGCTCTTCCCAGCCTGCCTTGTGCTGTGGCACAGATGGGAAATGACATTAATGATCTATACTACCAATTTCACATTATGCTATATAAATGCCAACAACTTGGGAAAAAATGAGGCTTTGGCCAGACTGAAATTTGTTAGCATGAAATTTTGAGCAAAGTGCAAGATGATAACAGATTTTTTTCACTGACTGTGGGCAGAGAACAGGAGGTTTAACAGGCCAAGTATTCATAATAACTGATTCATCTGGAGCTCAGTTGCTGGTGTGAATGGGTATCTTAGATTTATTTGGAAGGCTACAGAGATGTCCATAAAATCTGTAAGACTTGGCCCACTCTTGCTTTTGCTGTGAGTTACAGAGCATTCAGTTCAGTAGCAGCAGAACTTCACTCCACAGAAGAGGAAAATTCAAAGTATTTGGCCTCATGTGGCAAAACAAAGTGTTTGTTCAGCGGAACTAACTTAAGCAAATTCCTCCTAATTAATAAACAGATGTATTTTCTTTCAACAAAAGAGAGATTGCTATTGAAATATAATGAAGATCTTTTCAAAGATCTTGTCTTGTTTAGGAATGGATTTTTTTTCACCACACTAAAAGGGAAAAAGATACAATAGAACTGTGATTGAGTCAATAGATCTGTTAATTGCAAGTAATTTGTAATAGTGAGTCAGGATACATTTTGGAAAATTGCATCAGTAAGTTAAAAGAATGAACAAGGTAAAAAGAGACACCTGTGGAAAGAACAGCACATTGATGCAGCAGATTCTGGTGCTTGTCCTGCCTTTACCACCTCCCAGGGACGTGTGCTGTCCCTGGACCTGGATCTTGTGTAAGTGGGTGTAGTTACACTGATTTTGGGGGAGTTGTGCTGACTGATGCCTGCTGGTGATATGACACCTTGGTGTGTAACCCTCAGATGTTAACGAGGCTCATAAGGGAAAAACAAGCCATTTTCCTTGCAAAGTTAATTTGTAAAGCCACCAGGATACAGGATTTCAAAGTGTTTGTTATTTGTTTAGGAGCCCACCTAAACCGGCTTCCCTCTTCTTTTCACTTTTATTTTATTTTCTTAAAGAACAAGTTTCCTCTCTCCTGTTTCATTGTCTCCTGTCTCAGCTACCACCTTATTTTGGGGTAAATTTCCCTAAACAGAGACATAAATACGGTATCAGATTTTCCTTTTCTTGGCTGCGAGTCAGGCCTGCTGTGCTGTGAGTGCTTGCTGGAGTTGCAGAACCTGTCTCTGCAACAGCAGCTGCACTTTGCATTTAGAAAAGGAGGTAGGAAAGACCCACCTATTTTTTTTTCCCCTCCAACCCTTCATTAATCTTACATCTTAACCAGGAGAAAAAATTTAAAAAAAGGTAAAACAAATCAAGAAACCAAACCAAAGGGAAGGGAGCCATGGGATGAACACTTCTCATTTTTTCTAGCTTGCAACATGTCTTTATTCTCTCCAGTGAAAAAGCCACCAAAGACCAGGAATGTATGTTAGAGAGAAAAATCTTGAAAGACTGCTGTGACAAAAGTCTATAGAAGATCTGTCCATTATCAGCCCAGATTTCTGGTGGGACTACCAAGGAGTGGAGTACAGGGTTTTTTTTTGGTTTTTTTTTTCAGGCACTGGCAGGACCCTCTGGGCAACATTTTCCAGGAAATAGGGAAAGGGGATCTTATTCGGGAATATTTTTGGCACTACTTATTAAAGCAGAGAACATTTCATCTGCCTCTGCTTACCCCTGCTCAGAGCCCCCAAAAAGGCAGTAGAGCCCCTACAGTGAGGACTGTTTATTTTCTGCTCAGTTGGAAAGCAAAGGTCCTATTACCGTTACAGGGAGTTACAAGTATTCATCAAAGAAAGAAATGACCCATAAAGGCAGTTAAGTTAGTTTTATTCCCGCTGCATAAGTCAACCTCTTTTCTATATATAAAATGATGGGGTTAGAAAAGGATATTCATCAGGCAGTCCACTGATTTGATTGGCTGCACTCCCCCTAGTAGTTTATAATTTGCAGTTATAAATAAAGATGTTTTTAATAATCAATTGGTATTTAAATAACATACAATAACTGTCTTATTAAATCCCACTTTTTAGAATGAATAAGCAGTTAGACATTAAAGACATGGGTACCAAACAGCCACAGGATTTCAGACCATTTTCTTTTTTATATACAAGCCATAAATACCCCTATGGAATTAGCTGGTTAGCTGGTTAGCTGGTTAGCCAAGGCCAAGGGATGAAGCCAGCAGAAGACCCCACTCTCTGATGCTGCCTTTAAGTGATCATATACTTTTCTGGTATGATGACTTTTTAAACAATAACCACATGTTATTTTGTTTGGCCACCTCTTACAGTTCAAAAGGGGCGGCCTCAGACTCCAGAGCTGAAGTAAAGTAATGTGTCCTCAAACCAGAGCCCCAAAAGCATCTAATAGCAGGCTTGAGATGCTTGGTCTCAGCCGGGTCTGCACTATTTCCAGCAGTGAAGCTCATGCATTACCTCAGGAGGGGGAAAAAACTTTCTTATTGACTAAAAGAAGTCCTACATACACAAAAGTGATTGGCTTTGTCTTTCTTTGGTGAGGACACACATAAATACAATCACAATCTTTTCCCTTGATGTTGCTTTTATTTTAGATTTTAGAAGGAACTATTGTGTGCTGACTGGTGTCAAGTCCTGCTGCTCTGTCTAGGATTTGTCTGAAATGGGAATGCAGAGCCAGGAGCAGAGTAAAGCAAACCTACCCTGGGTGTGATGGGGAGAGAGGATGGTTTGGTGTGGGGGCACCTGGCCCAGGGTCAGCTGCAGCACCTGAGTCCATCAGCGCCAGCTTTCTCTGAGGAAGGGAAGTCCCCCACAGGGCTTTATCCCTGAAATATCACATTTTCCCCTGGATCCCTGCTGGAGACAGACACCATCCTGCACAGTGGTGGGCTGCATGGGATATCCCTTGGGAAGCAGCTGCCACCATCATGCTGGTGAAGTAATTTCTGTGTTTCAGGCTGTCTCAGCCACCCCAACTCCCAAACATCATCATCCACCTCCAGCCCCTCAAATCCCTTCATGTGCCACAGGAGCAGGCTGAGGTGGGGTCTTGGCACAGGCTCTGCAGGTGCAAACTGGGGGAAAAATCCAGCATGTCTGAGAGGAACCAGTTTGTATTTTGACCTCTTTTTGGTTAGAGAAAAGCACAGAGTCAGTGCTGTGAATTGGAACAGTACCCTACTCCCATTCCCAAACTTCATTCCCTCTCCCTACATTCAGCAGAGGATGGTGCAGGTCTCTAAGGGCAGGCAGATGCCAGCACCTAAAAAACCCTGTTTCAAGGTGCCCCTGAAGCTGGCTGGGAAGAGATGCACTTTTTGGTGGTTGTGAAGGGGCAGGTGTGGATGCGATGGCAGTGGGTCCTGGGGGCAGACATCCATGCAGGACAGGCCATTCCAGGAGTGTTCCTGTCCCTAACCTGCAGCCAGCCCCTCACACCCCCTGCTTCCAGAAGCTCACCTGGCCCTTGCCCTCTTCTTCTTTCCTTTTTTGTTTTGTTTTTTGTTTTGTTTTGTTTTGGGGTTTTTGTTTTGTTTAGCTTTGTTTTGTTTTGTTTTCCTTTTAAGCCCCTACCTGAGCTGAGATTAACTCCTTGGCACAGAGCCCTTCTGGAATTTATCACCACTTCACCATACAGTAAACCAAGGCTCTGGGGCTGTCCCACTGGTGGTCCATGCTGGACCATGCCCTGCCAGCTCTCATGTCACCTGAGTCCCCAACAGCCCAGCCCAGGAAACATGCACGGCTCCCAGCCACCACATCCTCCCTCCGGAGGACACAACCAGATCACAGATAAAGTTTACCGGCATTCTTGCTCCAATAACTTTTCCCATCACACTTTTTTTCCCCAGTTATTATTTTTTCAGCCCCCTCCCATCCCCTCCCCCCCCTCCTTTTTTTATTTTAGGCGCCTCTGAGAGTTCAACTGTCGCCTGAGGCTTCAAACTAATTTTCTCTTCAGAAATGATTGCAGAAAGCCGCATGCATAATAAATCCCGTTATTGCTCTTGTTATTAAAATAGGTTGTTAGGGATGTGGACTTGGAGGCCTTTTTGTCTGATGACAGCAGTTCTTCTTAGCTCGATGCTTATGGCTTATTGACTGAGGCTGCCAGGTTCAAAAAAAAAAAAAAAAAGAAGAAACGAAAATCAAAAAGAGAAGGAGCTGCAGCTGCTGTTTAATAGTGAGAAAGTTGGGATGATTTGAGGTGGTTCTTTTAATCATGTCCATGGGCCCTGTTCGAAAGACAGTGAATTTCCAGCAGCTCCGAGGATGTACCAAGGGCCCACAGACAGTGTCTGTGGTGAGCTCTTTTCCGGAGCAATGATTAATTAATATTTCTTTGACATGATTTATTTGAATGATTAATTAATATCCTGTGACAGCCAGGGCTGCAAACCCTCACTGTGCCAGGCAACCAGCAAGGCCCAGTGAGAACCAGAGCCTCTGATGAAGAGTCTGTAGGGATGAACAGGCTGAGGGACTACAAGGGAAAATGAGTAGGACTGTTCTCCTTTTTCAGGTGAGGAGTTGACATGCAAGGCAGCAAAGTGACATGATCAATGTCACCCAAAATTCTCAGTATCAGGACTACTAATTGAAGAAACACTTGTAAGTTCTTGTGTGGCATGTTGACCATCAGCTTCCTCACCTTGTTCCAACAAACAACACATTTATCCAGCAACCTGGAAGCTTTAGCAAACCAGACCAGAGACCCTTTAAAAAGAAATCTGGTTAAAGCAGCAAAAAGCCTGTGAAAATATATTCTTAAAACCATAAAAGGTTTTCAAGCAGGTTTGATAAAGGAAAGTACACTGCCCAATCATTAAATGGAAACATTTTCTGGTCAGCACATGAAAATATGCTTCATAAATCACTGTTGACCTGTGAAACAAAAATCTAATCATAGATGAGGCCGTGCACTTAGCAAGTTTCTTATGCATGGAAACTATGAAGCAGGGTGTGTTCCTGCCCAGGGAAACCAAACATGTCACATCCCTAGGGGAGCCTGTGCCAGGACTGGCAGGAGTCTCATAGGGAAACTTCTTGCTGGAGGCACGGGGGATGCACACACTGCCTGCACAGGAGCACAGCATTTCCAGTGCACTTCCAGTGCAGACCTGGAAAACACAGTGCACTGCTCTGAGACCTGAAAACCAGTGCCTTGCTCTGGGCTGTCTCCTCTGCAGGAGCCACTGGCATGGGGTGAACAGAGGGGACATGTCCAACAGACAGTTTGGTGTCTGCCTGGCCTTCGATCCCAAAAGGAGGACACTGCTTCACTGTCAGTACTGACTCTGACATCTCCCCTTTAATGTACCTATAGATGATGTTATGCAGGGTTTGACAATTAATTATTATGTTATCATCAGAGAAATATGGATGGTTTAAATAATTTTTTCGTGCCCAGGGTCAGGATAGCTTTTATACAGTAGCACCCCAAAGAGGAACCTCTGGAGATTTTGCTGTCAAAACTGTGATACCATGGTACTCCAGGCCTTGCTCCCAGTTTCAAGTAGTGGGAGATATCCATTCAGTCAGTGAGCTCAGCCTCTGCAGCAGATAGTTCCCCAGTCAGCACAGAGAGCAACCTCAGGCACATGATAGGTACCAGCTCACGTGTTAGATTTATCCTTGGAACAACCAGATCAGGTCCTTTGGCTCTGAGATATGGAACCACACTGCAAGCTCTAGGGAATGAGGATTTACCATCTCATTTCTGGTGCCAACGGGCAAAGATTTTGATGGGGACTTCAGTGGAGCTGGGACTTGGCCTGCTCTTTTCAAGAACCATGTCACTGTTTAGGCTACTCTAAAAATAGGTGCTGTAGACTAATAAGACAACTGAATGTAACAGCACAGAAGAAGGAAAAAAGCTAGGTCTAGGAAACACTATTACCCAGAGGAGAAATATGGTCACTCAAAAGCCGTCAAGACTAGCTAAATTCAAAGACTCCTGTAGAAAATATAGAGTCCATTAGAGAAAATACAGAAGCAGTTGCATATTTAACAAATTGAGAGCCCAAATCTGCAGTTCTAGATCAATTAATTTAAGGTATCCATTTGAGCGTGGAAGCTGGCAGTAGATGTGAGTAAATGAAGTCGGACATTAATACTTGAGATGCCCAAATTGAAAACAACATGCTTGGCTTCGCTGAGGAGAAAGAAAATCATGCAGATCTTCCTCGCCCATGTTCCATTCCTAGGTGTATTTTAAAGAATGCAATTCATGCCCCAGCAATACAGAAGCAATTACAGAAATGGAAAATGACCAAGTCTTTCTCAGGTATTCAAAGAAAATTGGCATCTCCTGAATATTGAATTGTACTGGGTCCCAGCTTTCTATAAATACAGAAGATCAATAATTATCAGGGAAATGCTTTGCTAACGTCTCAAAGCTGGCAGGACTGAAATAAGAAATGCCATTTACGTGCTACTGCCTGAAAGAGAGAAATAGTCTTTCCCGTTCTCTTGATGAATACTCCACTTGGCCTCGTGATGGGGAATAATTATGGGCTGCTCCATTTGCACACTCAGAAAAGGAGAGAATGAACAAATGTTGGCTACATCTGACTCGTTCTCCATGATGAACATTACAGAGTTCCCAGCCCTGAGGGCCTGCAGGGCTGCTCCACCACACACCTTCATGGGGAGGTGGTGTGCTAAGAACAGCTGCTCTTGAGAACTGCTTGGAGACTCACTGAATAACAGAAATGTTTATTGCTAACCATCCAAAGGTCTTGGGGCACTTTTCAAAGCAGATAACATCACCAACCTTATTATATAGGGAAAGAACTCACTGAAGCTCTTAGGAACAGGGTAGGATGTGAATTAGTGTTGATGCCTCTGGACTCTGAGCTTCAGACTCCTGCCTGTTTACTTTCTTTGCTTCTTTCCTGCACCTTTGCCTCCTGGGAATACTGCAAAGGCAGCTGTGCAGTCCAAGGAGTGCAAGTTCCCCCTTCCCAAACTCCAGCATCTTAGAGTTTTCTTCACAGCAGCAGACTTTAGAGTTCGGGAAAATAAAGGCAGAAGAGAATAAATAAGCTAGAAAACATATCATCATCATTACAAACATAAAAAGCTACAAATCTGTCACACTGCAGAAACTCTCACTTCATTGTTACTGTGATTTATTGGGGAGCTAATTTTAAACAAGTTTTCTTTTCCAAAACCACAACACAAAAACAAACTGAATAAGCAAGCCAGAGGACAGAAGCTAGTTGCTACCGGACAATTTAAGCAATAATCTCATTTGCTTTGTAGTATAAAAAGCAATAAAGGGCTGTTTACTGAGTGAATAAACACTGAATGAATCACAAAAAGCTCTTTATTGCGATTATACTCCAAGGCAGAGGAGATTATTGTTATTACACAAGAAGGCACAATGTGAAAATTTAACTCAATGCGCCAGATTTTCAGACCGTTTCAGTGGTACAATTGTGTTCGGGGAGTACATTGTGTCTAATCTTAGCAGGCTGTTTTGACAATTCTGCATGCAAATCAGGTGGTGGGGTACAAATGCATTTAATTAACTATTTACAGCCAATTTATGCAAGCCTGGTGGCTGGACACGTGTTTTGCACAAGCAATGGCATGTGAACTGGTTTGAGAATCAGTTGCCCTGTGTGATACATTCAGCCCTGCAGAGGACCCATGGATGTTCTGCAGTGAGGAGCCTCCTACATGCTCAGCCTCAAGGTGTACGATGCGTCCTCCTCATGGGGCCAACCTGCACAGCTCCAATGTAAAATTAGTTTTAAGGAGGGGGACACGGGGAGTATAAGCTGTAAGAACTACATGGATGAGTAGAGCGTCTTTCTCTTCTTTTCCCATCATGTGTTCTTAATATGTTTTCTTTTTTTTCTAGTCAGTAGTTTTGACTTGCAGTCCTGATAATGTGGCTGTGCTGAGAAAAGTAAAGTTAATCCATGCAGACTTTTTTCCCCCCCTAACTTCCCTTACTACAGTCTCCTCCTACTGTCAGATCAGTAAAAATGGAAAGAACTCTGGAAATCTGACCTCTATCAGGGACAAACTCTGGTGCAGTTGAGGTGTGCAGTGCCCGGTGCTGCAGGAGCCACCAGCCTTTGAACATCTGTGTGCCAGGTGTGTTCACACTACAGGGACATTGCTCAGTCTCTTGATGTGTCCCCATGTCTCCTGGTGCACTAATCTCCTCTCAGCTGACACAATGGACATCATCTCCTTCAAATAATTACCTTTGGGTTTGCTAATACTCCACTGGAGCCCTTTGTGTCCTCATCCTACAGAAGGATTTGGTGAGATGGGATCTTTCACTGCTGCCTTGTCTTCCAGTGAAACCTGCAGCCGTGGCAAAGGCATTGGCATCTGCACTGGGAAGTGGCAGGAGAAAATGCTCCCAGTTACAGAAGATGCTCTCAATTAGGGAAGTTTTTTCCTGCTGGGACTGTTCCAGATTGAAAACTTGTATAGCTCATGCACAGAGCTGGATTATTAACACTTGATCACCAGCTAGTTGTTGTTGAGTGAGAAAAGTGGATTAAGCCCTGATGATATGATGACTTAAAGCTTTATTCTCCTTTTATATGTAGTTGGGAAGCTGCTGGGAATCATCTCCAGTGTGGCCTGGCTGGCATGAGAACCAGTTAGGTAGATATTTGAATTCGCCTTTCTTTTCCTCTTGGTTTCCATTTTTAAGGTGCTCTGGTGTTTAGGACTGACTGTAACCGCTTGTGGGCATGGGAGAAAACCCAAGTAATGCAGGGGCCTTCCTGTTATGTATTCATTAAAATAAAAGAGAAAAGGCCCATAGCAAAAATAATACAGTTTGTTAGAGAGGAGACACAGTTAAAACATCAGGCTGCAACTCCCTTTAAAAATATGCTTAAAAAGGTCATTACGGATTTTTTGTTTGTTTTTAATTGCTCTTGGTTTTTGTTCTTCCCTACCTCCCATTTGGAATGCTTCAGCCACACAAGGAGGGAATAGAAACAACATAATGTGATATTGGCAATCAGTCTCATCAGACAATAATAATCAAATCCAACTACTTGGATGCAGCAGAAAAGCCTCACGACTTTTTCCGGAATTGTAGGTCTGCTCTGTATATTTGATCTGAATTCTGAACTATCCAGTAAGCAAGGAATGAGCTAAACTCACAGGAGGAATTTGGAGCAAATAGTTCAGATTTGCTCTGGTGTTTGTCCAGTTTAGGGGGCAATTAAATAGATCCCAGGAATTTGGGTTTTATTTATTTTCTAATGAAGCTTAAACAGCCTCCTGATGCCACCCTTTGTGAAGCTCACGTTGAGCTAACAGCACAGGGAACAGGCAGTGTAGAAACAGTCTTAGTGCTGATATCTGAAAATATGGCCTTTCGGGTCTATTTTAAGCCAAACCTGCCACGTGGAAAAGAGGCATCAATTGGGACCACTCAGGTAAAGAGGAGGCATGTAGGATGTTTTGTCATCAGCATTTCCTCACCTTGCCTATCTTATTACCAGTATAAGTAAAAAGCAAGAGCTGTAATTGCCAGCAAGAGCAAATGATGGTTAAAGTAAAATAACAAAAGGAAAAAGAAAATATAGAATATTATGGAAAGTATACATGGAAAAATAACACCATTGACCTTAAAAATATCAATCGCCTGAGCTCAAAGCAATGGATTTATTTTTTAAATTGTTAGATAAACATGGGGCAGGAATGGAGGGGGCTGTCATGGATGAGAATAGAAAGTATTTTGTTGCTGATAGTTCTAAATCTCCTTTGAAGGTTTATTTTGCGAAGGCCAAAGCTTTCAAGATCCTGAATTCAATTCCTTTGGGCTCCTGGCCTCTGTAAACACTTTCATGGACTACCAGTGCAGGGAGAGGAGCTCTGGCCCTGGAGAACAAAGCCTTCATGTTCAAGACATGATTTCTCTGAGTAAGATGTGGTTTTTGCTGTTCTGTTGAAACCACTTACACCTGGTTTACTTCAGCAGTGCTGGGCAGGATATGGTAAAAGACCTGGAGTGTTAGGACCAAGCATACCAGATGTTCCTGCACACACATTCCCTGTTGCAGGGAAACTCCCAGCATCAGCCCTGTCCCTTGTTTCATTCCCTTGACCACAATTCAACAATCTAAAAAAAATATTATTTTTGAAGTGTACATATTTTTCTTCTTCCCCCTTCTGATTCCCATTACCCTTCTGACCGTGTCCAACTTAGCTTTAATTCTCCCTTAGCAGCAGGGCTCCTGTGTTGTTAGCATTTGCTACGTGGGATAACTCCTGGAATATTTTTGCATCCACACCAAGAGTTCTCTTCTGACAAAAGTCAGGGGTGAATGTTGGCCACCCGGTTTTCCAGTGGTGATAGGTGGGTGTGACAACCCTTCTGGGAAGGTCATCACAAGTAGGGCCTTGCTTGTGTGTGCTCCCACCAGGACATATGAACATGGATAAAGGTGATGGGCAGGGGAGGAAGGATTTGCATTTCTGAATAAAACCCTGTCAGGTTAAGTAGGGAAAAAACTAACATTCCCAGTGGATCTGTCTAAGGTGTCATGCTAGTACCTCCTGAGACAGGGCTCCAGGAATATCAGGCTTACAAATCCTCGAGCTGTTCAGTAAATCTCCTTTAGTAGGTACAAACCAGTCTGTTTTGAAGACACAAGGAGAAGTAAGACCTCCAAACCTAAGTTTTCTTCTAGATCAAGAAAAAATGATAAGCCACGGAAAACAGTTTAAAAAATCCATTAAAAGACCCCACACCCTTGTCAGAGCCAGTGTAGCAGCATCACCTTCAAACTGCCTTTTCCCAACTCTTCCCCAGACCAGCAGAGAAGCTACTTCACCTTTCCAAGTGTTGTAACCCAAACTATCACAGCTACACAGAGCCAGCAACAACTCGTTGAGGAGTGACTGTGGTTGGTAAGGTTGAAGATGTGACCTGCAGGACAATGATGGTTCTCCTGCCAAAAGGAGCAGCACGGAGATGTAGACCTGTCCTTGGAGCTTCAATCCTCCAAGCAGCAATGCCAACAGCTGGCACTGAAGCTGCCCAGGCTTACTCTATTGTCCACCTTCCTACTCAGCAGAACATGAGCAGATTTTTGCTGCCCCGGTACATTTCAAGGCTTTCTTCTTTTTAAGATTTTTTTTATCTTTTTCCCTGGCAGCAACTTCTACATCATCTTAAATTCTGATTAATCTCAGGTAGCTGAAACCTGCTGAAGTTATATTTAAATGGAGAAAGAAATGAGCTGAAATAGTGCCAATATTTCCTGCTCTTCACTTTTTCTGACTTGTCCACCTCTTCAGTGCACAATTGCCCCCCCCCAGGTTAGGGATGTATAACACCCGATATTTCCCTGTTGGTCTGTAGATGCTACACTAATACAAGCAATACCTGACAGTGTTTAAATGCTGACATCTGAAGTTCACTTGTTGAGAGTTTTATAAGGAGAAAAGAAAAAAAAAAAAGCTGCTTTATAGGTAATTTTACATGTCACAGCTTTGTTTTTCATTCCCAAATATCATCCCTTTCCCTCAATTAGTCGGCCTTCTGTTGCATGAAATGACTGTCATCTTGTGAATGTTGTAATTGCCTTTTGCAAGATCAAAACCAGGTATAGGACTGAAAAAACCCCAGAGCCCAACCACCTAATGGGGCAAATGCTGCAAATACAGCACACATATCTTTGTTTAACTTCAAGGGTAGTGGGAGTGGACTGGCTTGAAAGGAACAGACTGTGCTCCTTAGCAAACTGTTATTGTAGAAAAATATTTAGGCCCTGCTTTGTGAGTTAAATAGTAAAATTCTCACATCTCTAGAGCTTTATCCCAGTGATTTCAAAGGCCTTCGCAGCGCAAGCAGAAACTCTTCTGCTCCATCCTGAACAGCAGCCAGCCCTGGGGTGAAGCGGCAGGGCTATTTAAAAGTGATTTACAACATGAGGTTAAGAGGAGCATTCAATGCAAACGAACTCACTGGATGATTTCTGATGGCTAACTTGCCATTAGCCTTCCTTATATCAAGCCAACATCTCAGGCTTCTGTGAAAACCACCATGATTTTCTTAAGAAAAGAAAAAATATAAAAGCTCAAAGGGCTTATCCAGGTGGAGCTGGGAGGGAGGAATTGAATTTTGTTCGTGAGGTGCTCTCCAGGTGAAATTTCACTTACAAAAGAAAGCAGTTTCAAAAAAAATAACCTATCTGGGTGGAACCTGGCAGAAGTACCTAGACGGGGGACTTTCCCTGCTACCCTGCACTAACTTGTTCCATTAATCCTTCTAATTTTGTGTATTCATTTTTACACAGCTTAGCTTGTTCACTGCATGCCAGTACAAATCATGTTTTGCTCCCTCTCCTCTCATCATGCTCCTCTCTCTGACAGGGCCTGGCTGCTGCTGCAGTAACTCATGTGCTCTGTCAGCTGGGCCACTGGGATGCAAATCTCTTCTTGTCCCCTTGGGGTGCCATCGATACTTTATTAAGAGTTTGCATCCCTCTTTATCCACTGAAGTGATGGACTAACTGCGTTTTCCTTCCTCTCTAGTGGTCTCAGAGGACAATAAATAAATAGATATTCCCTAAAAATGTCTAGTAAATAATGGCTGAAGGAGAATCAACTCATAATTTAGGTTTCCTTAAAACTGGATTTTGTTTTAAAAAATGTGTGTTTCAAGTAACATTTCCCCCCTCTTTTTCCTGGAGCCATGTCATAAAACAAGTTAGTGATACATAACTGAGATTTGTTTGCACTGAACATCCAAAACTCTGTCTGAAAATCCAGTGCATCCACACATCAGATTTTGCAAATATAATCTCTAAACTATATTTGATCGGGGACATGATTTGGATGTGATAAGTCCTCCCTTCTGTGGGGGATTCTTGGAGTTGTGATTTATTTGAGGGCCAAATTCTAACCAACACCTGAAGATTCACCAAAGCTTCAAAGCCAGTTGCTTAAGTTCACCCAAACCCATGCTGAGTCCCTTGGGCTGGCCAGGACCAGTTTGTGCTTAATCTGAAGCAAATGGCAGTGAAATCCTCAGAGAAGCTTCTCATTATATACAAAGCTAAACACATACTTTGCCATTCTCCTGAAAACACAGAAGAACATTTTTCTGAAACCACAGCAGCACCCTGAGTCACTGGGGCATATGTGCTGCAACACAGCTGGTCACCCACTGGTTTTCTCCAAAGCCCTCTCAGTATTTTGAGGATAAAGGTCAGATGCTGCTCTCTGAAGGAGCAGCTCCTCCATATTTTATGTTTCTCCTGCTTAAACACGGGGCCCCATGCACTACATATGGCACATCTTACAAACCCTTCATCAAGTACAGAATTATTCATTTCCTTGTGGGCTTTTCAATAGGCTCATCAGGACAGCATCCAAATGCTTCTCAAATACCCACGGATGTTTCCTCAGAGCAGTCTGATGAGGATGGGAAAAGATGAGGTCCTGAAGGAGGAAAACTAGGACAAGTCACCGAGGTCCTGAAGGATGAAGACTGGGATAAGTAATTGGGAGTTTGATGTGTCCAAGGTGAGATAAGAGCGACACATTGTTTTCAGAGCTGAAGTTACTGGCACTTCTTAGCTCAAGGCCCTGCTCCAACACCTCCAGGCAGGTGAGGGCCCAGCACCCCAGTGACACAGAGCACTGCAAACCTCTTAGACCTGCACATAAACGAGCTCCATGGCAGAGGCTGATCCCAGAGTGCACCCCGCTGCCTCCTCTGAGAGAGCTACTTCCCCCTTCCTGCAGTTCACAGCTTTATTCACTCAGTGCTTTGCAGATTAATCAAGGAGAGGAGCCGGTGGTCCCTCGGCTTTGTCCTCCCAGCTGCTCTTGGTAATGCTTTTGGCTGCAGCCCACTCACTGGGTGCTGATGGGATGTGGCTTTGGTCCACTCTGAACTTCTCTACTATTGGCTCTCTTTATTCTGATGGAAGGCAGTCTTTCCCAGACTTGGCTGTAATTGTTCTCCATCCCCCAGTTTCCCTAAAAATATTCCTGGGTCCATATTCCTGGGTCCATATTCCTCAAAAAGTTGTTATTTCTATAAAAAGAGTCACTGTTTTTACCAAAACCGGTCACCCTGTTTGTCAGCCTCACCTCGCTTCACTCCCTCTTCACCCTTCAAGACAGGAAGACTTATGAATAAGAAAGGTTTGTTTAGCAAGTTAAACTCCAAGATGACTTTAAACAGAAGGCTATGAATAAACAGAAGACAAAGCACAGGCATTTAGCATTGCAGCTGGATCACTCTCTAATTGCCTTGTCTTTGTCTAGAATTCAGCAGGTCTTGCCCTGCACATCAGAGTGTACAGGGCAACGTTTGGGAGATAAATGCAAATACTCAGCTTGAAACCTAAATACTTTCAAGCTAATACTCAGCTTGAAAGCTGGTGTTTCATGATCCCCTGCCACATGCCCATGGGGGTGAAGGCTGTCCCATTTCTTCACATCATAGTTTAAGCAAATGCTTCCTTCCCAAATGCAATCTTCTGGCTTTGTAGAGCTCATTTTCAGCACCCCACCTCACAGACACCCAAAATTACATGCACCATGTTCACAGTCCAATTAGACTCATTTAATTTCCTACTGAATTTCATGAGTACAGCGACCACAGACTTGTGCTCCACACTGCTCAAGGCTCCAGTGCTGTGCCCCATCAGAGACTCTTGTCCCAGCTTTCCCAGCTGCTAAGGAGGAAAGATGCCAGTAGTTCAGCTCTTCTTCCACACCACATATGCTGCACCTTCCAGCACCTTTCCCCTGGGCTGGATTCTGGCACTTCACAGCCTCATGACCTTTGTTCCTTTTGTAGATGGAGCCTGGAGCAGGAATATTTGCTGTGCATCTTTTCCACTTCCTCCAGAATCCCTTTTTGAGATTGCAACTGCACCTCCCCTACACCATCTCTTTCATTTGTACATGAGCACACATCAGACACAACACCTTAAGACGCTTGATTAGCCTCTTCCTAATTACCCTTACCACAGCACCCATGCACCAGTAAAGTAGGAGCAACAATGGATGTAAATATACTACACAGGGCTCAACTTTTACCCTTGTAACTCTTATCTCAGTTTCTCCAGGCAGTATTCTCTTTGAAGAGTAAAATGCTCTCTTCTCAGTCTCACTTCTGATACTCTTATTCAAAGGAGAGGAGTCTCACTTTTCTTTAAATTAACAGTAGTTTCCTCAATCACCTCCCCATCTTCATAATAAGATGCAGAGCTTCAGTTCTGGACAGGTTTAATGCAATCTCCCTAGGATCCCAAAAAGCCACAGTTCTTTTGAAAAAAAATCAGGAGAACTTTAGACATTAAAGAACAAGTTTGACAAGAGTTACAAGATTGAACCAAACCTGCCTTGAGTCATGGAGAACTAGATGACATCTTAAAGCCTCTTCCACCCCATTGTGTTAGAAATTTCATCCAAGTAAAGATGATCAGAGAGCATATTTTCCACTGGCATTTCCCAGCTTTTGAGCATTTGCAATCTTATGAATGTTCTTTTAAGGGGAGATTCTTGCGCATATGGGCACCCTTAATGGATTAAAAAGAAGATAAAGTTGTTTGAACACTGTCCTACAATCATTCCATCTGTGGCAGGTTTGTATGAGATGCTGTCAGTCGCTGCTTGGAACAGAAGGAGGAGGATCACACAGTCTCTGGACACTGAGGAACCCCACGGGCCAGCAACTACACCCCGCTACCCCTGTGCCTCGGCAGCGAGGCAGTTAACAAAGCAGTTTTGTTCATGTGAAAATACAAAGCAGCTGCTTAGTTCTACACTTGGCAGAAGACAGCAGCCCCCTCTGCACTCCTTCTCTTCTGCTGCTCTTGGATCATTGCAGACCTAACCAGCTGTTGCATTCCACATGCCAGTTACACCAGTCCGGGAAAGCAAGGGCAGGGATAGCTGTATGGCTGTAGAAAAAGGAGTGAGAATAATACACTGCTGAACCAGAAAGGACAATATTTATATAATAAACATTTTCAGGAACATAATGATTCCTTTGTCGTCAAAATTTTGGAATGGTTAATTGCGCACGTGAAAAGTGCACCTAATCCACAGGCTCAAAGGCAGTTAATGTGCTCCCAAAGTGGCTGTGCACTGCAGATCTGGCCATCTGCACAGCCCTCCCTGCACAAGTCCTCGCAAAATAGGGTGGGCAAATGCACAAACACTTCTGAAAATAAAGTTGCGTGTATGAAATGCCTCATTTTTTATGTCTGTGAATATGCAACTTGGGTGATTTTGTTTCCAGGTTTAAAAATAACACTCCAAACTGAGCATTGGGGGTTTATTGCAAAAAAGTTCACAGTAGTTCTGTGCTGGAGAGGGTGTTCAGGTATGAGCTGCAGTTTGGTCTTGTGGTGTAGTGGACACAGTCACAGGCATCAGCTGCAGACTGAGATTCTGAGTCAGAAGCTGTCTGCTCTTCAGATGGGACTCGAGTTTACTGAGTTGTGTTTCTGACTCAAATTTAGAGCAAAAATCTATGTGAGTCAAAACAGGCTTAGTGTGAAAACTTTCCAGATATGGAGTCTCTAGGAGTCAATTTCTTATGTTTGATTTCTTGGATCTCCAGCTCGTAGCAATGTTTGCCAGTAGTGCAAGTCCTCAGTGGCCACCACATGGATTCCCAACCTTTTATTTTTTTAAATGCAAACTAAAAATCTTTAAAACAGAGGAAATACAGCCAAATGCAAAACCGACATTAAATGGCATCCAAGCAAATGGTACTTGAAAGAGGAGGGGAAAGTTTTTCTTACATTCAAGACTTCTTGAAATTTCTGAATCACTTCTCTCAACAGATTTTTGTTTTAAAGGGAGTTATCTCAAACCTTTTCCTTTTGCCATAATAATTTTAAATTATACATACCATAATGATATCAGGCCAATAGAGATATCTAAAGATTTAGAATATTGCTATTTCGTAATTGGACTATTTCCTATCCAAAGAAAAACTATTCCAATTTCAAATTATAAAGTCACTTTCAAATGAGAAACACAGCTTTCTTTATGAAATGTTGAAAAGTCCTCGTTCAATAATTTCTTCCAGAATTCCTGAGTATTCATAAAAGCTGGCCTTTCTCAGAGAACTGGGTAGATTTCACTGAAGCAGCAATCATGTAATAAACCAAAGTCATTGAGCAACAGCAAAATGCTTTATTAAAAAAACAAAAAAAGCCTTTTCTTTCCAGTACAGCTCAGGAGGTGAGCTCAGTGA
This sequence comes from Dicrurus megarhynchus, assembly GCA_013399195.1. NCBI lineage: Eukaryota > Metazoa > Chordata > Aves > Passeriformes > Dicruridae > Dicrurus > Dicrurus megarhynchus. Next base: position 843,775 of record VXAD01003976.1, read on the forward strand.
ACATAATGAGGTATGGTGCATGATTTTCTACTCTGGTTAATTTGTTATATCCTGTAATGTACAGAGGTTGGAAACTTGACTTGCCTTCCAAGCAGCTTTCCTAGCACCTTCCTTCCCCATGCAGCCCAGGACACAGAGTGACCCCGACAGAAAAGTTCCTACAGGATACCTGCAGCTCTGCTGCCCCTGGCAGTAGGACCGACTGGGATGCTGGAGCTGCTCCTGGGGGTGCCCCATTGGGGCAGGATAAGGTAACTGCAATGAGTGCTGGGTGCTGAGTGATGTTCACTTGAGAGCTGGTGTTTGTGGGATGTAGGATAATGGCTTATGAGGTCAGGCATCCCATCTCCAAAAGAACCCTTTTATCTTCATGGTAGAGTGAATGGTTATTGTTAGCTAGTGGTGTGTGGGATTTGTGTTAATGGCATTACTGACTGAGTTAGCAATGCAATGATTGTGCCAGGCTGTTCATTAATCACTTTCAGGTGCTTTTGGTATCAAGGTCTGCCTGTGACTGCAGAGATTTGGGTCTCTCCCTAACAAATTGTGCCAGAGGAGATTTAAATTGGATATTAAGGTTGTCAAGCGCTGGAAAAGGCTGCTTAGGGCAGTCACCATCCCTTGAAGGATTTAAAAGACGTGTAGAAGTGGCACTTGGGAACATGGTTTAGTGGTGGCCTTGGCAGTGCTGGGGGAAGTGTTGGACTTGATGATCTTAGAGTCCTTTTCCAACCTAAACGATCCTTCTGTTCTGTGAATGGCCCTGCACTCACCAGCAGTGGTGAGTCACTTCAGCAAGAGCTCTTCTAAAGGTTATCCCTCCAGCAAATCTTCTCAATATCACCTTTTAAAGAAATGTTCTCATTTTTGAGAGCTACACATCAAGTCCTTAAACTTGGTTGTGCTTCCTGAAATAGAGAAAATAACCAAGAATCCCTGCTCAGTCAGGACAGATCTCTTTGAAACCCTTGCTTTACAGTTTGCATGAACACCAGGAGAGCACAGAATCCTCCACTGCTATTTCACAGTGCTGGTTTTTCTGTGTAAGTAACCTGCACTTTCACTGGGACTGGAACACAGCTCTCCTTTACCCAGGGCCAGTGGTCATTCCAGAATTTATTCCTCTTTGATACTAGAAACCTCCCCCTTTATTCCAAAAATTTGTTTCAAAGAACTGGCATTTTCTAACCCAAAGACTTTTAATGACAAAATTCCTGAACAGCTCTAATTATACCCTATGGCTCAGACTGAGGGATAATATTTTTACCCTCTGTGAACAGCCATCCAGCATCCCATTATGGATCCCTGATCCTCAGGAGCCTGGAGGGAGGAGCATGGGTGAGAAGCACAGAAATTTGGGGGACTGTTAGGTGAGTCCACACTGCTTCTTTGGCTACCCTGGACAAATGAAACCCTACACAACTGCTGCGGGATCAAAACTGGGTGGAAAAATTTTAAAAAACCATCTGTGCACACAGTGGGAAAAAAAGACAGACAAAGGATTTTCCCACCTTACCTGTCCAGCCCCAGCTGAAGGGAGGTGAACATCAGCCTCCCGCTGAAGGCAGAAGCTCCTGGGGCTCAGGCTCCAAGTGCTCCCCAACACCGGCGCGACGTGAGGGGCCGTGTGTGGGCAGCGATTCCTCAGCGCATCCTCCAGCTGTCCCTGCAATTTTTAAAGCACATCGCCAAGCTTTGGAGCTAACATTCTAATGAGGATAATTATTATTATTATTATTATTACATGCACATATATATATATATACATATATATACATAATTCCCCCAGATCCCTGCGAGGTTTCTTCAGATTGTCCCAGAAAGAAAACATTTTCATTGTGTGGGCTGTGATTGGGAACACATGGACCCGCCGCACCCCACTCTGGTACTAATTACAAGGGGAGAAGAGCCCAGTGCAGAGGTTTCTTTAATTCCTTGGGTTTGGAGACTCAGCAATCGAATTACCTGAGGAGGCTGGAATGTCTCTGGGGTACAATCAGTCATGCAGCATTTGGGTTAGGCCAGGGTGGGTAATATATACACGCTGGCAGCAGTGTGCAGCCACCCAACTGGGGAAAGAGGAATTTCTCTTAATTAATGGTGTGATGTATGACACCTTAGCAGCAAAAACCCTTTAATAAACCCCGATGCCTCCTTTTACAGTTCACAGAAGATGAAAGCTCGCTGGGATACCTGTAGGAACGGGGCATTCAGAAATGCTGGCAGAGCAGCTTGTGGTGAGGGAGCTTTAATAGCTGCACATGGAGCTTTTGATTCCGGAGTCGATTTTAGGGAAAGCTGCCTTGGAGCAAAGGAAGCAAGTTTCACTTTCAACCTTGCCCAAGGCTGCTACCCAGAGATGAAGATACCAGGGAAGAAGACTGAAATCTTAATTTAATTAACTATAATTCCCAATAGGACAAACTTGGGAGGTTTGCTTCAGAGCATGTTTACCTGAATCTGAGCTAAAGCATTGGCTTTCCAAATTCCAGTTCCAGTTTCTGTTTGGCAGGGGACTGAGACACAGACTAGATGTAAAGCTCAGATTCACTCAGATTTGCCCAAAGTATGAGGGTACTCAGATTTTCAAAAGACATGTTTACATTTAGAATAGATTTGGCCTTTTCCCACACTAAAAGCTGTTTATTTAAACCTCTCATTTTGGTCATGTCTTTTCCATCTTATATTTCTTAGACTGCTAGGTCAAAAAGGGAGTAAATAGGTCAAGTGTTTCATAGAAAATGGAATACAGAGGCGATGTGGCTAGGACTTGGACTCCAGAGCTCTAAATTAAGCGTATTAGCAAAACTGCTATGAATTACTATTTATTCTTATGCTCTTTGATGGTCTTTGCCTCCTTGAAGACCAGTCTTTGGTTTCAACCAAGAAAGGGTAGGAAATGAAAATGTCCCAGCTCTTGGCAACCATCGAGATCCCTCAGTTGAGATCCTGGAAGCCCAAAAACCTCAGAAAGAGAGAGATCGGGACCATAAAAACAAAATATGAAGAAAGAAATAAAATCAGGACCCACCAAATTCTGCAGAAAAACCAGGCATGACCCCTCCGGCTCAGAGAAGGGACACAGACCCCAGGCTGCAGATGTGACAGGAAATTTCAAACTCGTGTAATCACAAAAACAATTTAAAAAAGCATTTCAGGACTCTTCTGTAAGAAACTTAGAGCATCTTGTGTCACCACAGTTAAAAAGGGATGACAGATGTGTTTGACCTGACACCAGGACCAGGGTTTGTGACACTCTAACTGTCCTACTCCATATCCATGAGACCTGTGCAGGGCAGCCTTCAAGGAAAGACTCTGCAGAGCAAACACAGAACATTGGCCTTATCTCTACATCACACATCATACACCACAATCACTTTGCCTTTCTTCCATGGCTCTCCACAAAGGTGAGAAACAGGAAATCTCTCCAGTGAGTGAAAAAATTGCATTCCCTATAAAGGAAAGGAAAGAAGAAAGACCTTGCTTCAAACCTGCTGCTTCATTCTGGTACGAAACTTCTTTATTTTCCCTTTTTTTTTTTTTGAGCGAGAAAGAGCAATTTAGTGTGGCAAATAAAAGCCCAGCTAATTTTTAAATCAGCATGTAGCCAACTCAGCCACCCAGTAGCTCTGTCCTTGGGCAATATTATTGAAGCACACAATCTATACTAAAGCGATCAGCTTCCTTCAGGCCTGCCAAGGGGATGCGTTAGGCGAGCCCAAAATATGACAGAAGGAAATTTATGTGCAACTTTTACACATAATATCTCATTATGACTCTCCCCAATCTTTCAATTTTAAAAATAAACGGCCTTTGTAATGATTTTACCAGGAGCATGTTGGAAAGGAGATTGAAAAAGAGAAAGGAAAGTGGCTTTGGCCACAGTTATTTCCTTTGCTCTTCTTCTCTCGGGTTTTTCTTTAATTTTCCTGAAGATGTTTCCACTCAATTTAGGAAGAAATGGAATTTCCCCCTCCCTGCCATCACTCTTTTTCTCTTTTGCCCACGTTTTCAAAGAATGGAATGGCTGACATAATGAAGCCTATGTCAATAGCAAAGTCATTTTGACCAGTTGGTAAATAATGAAAGTTTCCACTTAACGTGCAAGCCAGCTCACCCAGGGGACGAGGGCTTGGTCCCCTCCCAGGCCAGCAAACTGTCATCCCTTGCACGGCACACACAGCTGAGAGCTCTGCCTTGCAGCAAGGAGAAACCAGAGTCCAGCTGAGCCCAGAGCCAGATGTTGCTTTGCCACAAAGAACATGCACTTTTGGACACTGGACTGCTGATTGCACAACCACGTCAGCTGGTGCTTGCAGGACGAAGCCCAAAATGGAATGGAAAAAAGCTAGAATAAATAAGTATGCACAAATAAGAGGGGGAAAGCCCCGGTGATGATTGATCTGCCACACACAATTGCCAGAGCTGAGCTCCAGGACTCGGTTTGATAAAGAAAGGGCAGTCCTGGTACTTCTCCCCTGAGATGCCAATCCTTGCATGGCTTTCTACTGTTTCATTGTGGGCACCAGCAGGAATGATGCTGCTCATACTCCACACGCCACAGCTTGAGAAGCCGGGGGAGGAACATATACCTGAAGGGACAATCGTTATAAGCATTGTCGGGAACTACCTCCTCTGAGTGGGGGTAAGGAAAACAAACAAAGCCAAACTCTCACAGCTTCTGCTGGTAGCAGAGTGGGATGTTCTCAGAGTGGGAAGCAGAATCACTGCCAATGTACACTGACTGGTGGAGAGAGAGTTCCCACTGCGGGCTGATGGGCAAGGGACAATTGTCAGGCAGAGAGAACTGAAGCAAATGTAAAAATTTCCCGATCTGTACAAAAAAAGCTTTCACTGCTACACAGTACTGTACTGTGTTCCCTTTGCATCCTAAATATCTTCTGAGGAGACAACAGTCCTTATGTCTGTTGCCCTCCAGTTCATCTCTTCTCCTCTCTGAAGGCCATGTGCTGGGACAGGGTCCTGCTTTTAACCATATTTTCTTCATTCATTCATATATGGCTGCTTAATTTTGTATATGACTGCACACTGCTTGGTTCTCACTTCTGATGCACTTGTGAGACCAGCAGTAAAGCTATCTGCACCAAAGATCTGTAAATATCTTCCGGAGGACTCATTATTCTCCTCATCAATCCCACACCCCTCTGGTGTGTCCAGCATAGCCCATCAATATCTGCCCTCACGGAGTCCGTGGGTGATTCCTTCCCTCAGGTGGCTTTCAGACACATCTTTGCTCTCAGGGATGAGCTATGAATTATTTGTGTAATTCTGGACAAACCACAAGAAATATTGGGGCTGGGAACTGAAGTAAATAAGAAGAATGTGTATATATATATTTAGTAAATGGCCATGACAAAAATAACATCAGAAAACACAGACACTGGAAGAAAAGATACATATTTTGGTAAGAAGACTGTGTATTTTCATTGTATTTATGATGTATTAGTTCTACATTTTAAGAGATCACTCATTTTAGGCAGGAAAATTTCACTTTGTTTAGTCTTTTCAAGACAAAAAAAGACAGAGGTCAAATTGTGATCCTCAGTAACTTATTCATGTTACCTAGAACAAAACAACTGGAGGGGAGAACTAAACAAGGATCTCTCCAGGGTGAATCTACAGACTAATTCAGCTCTTTTAACCATCCCACCACAGCCTGGAAAAAAATGTAATTCATAGAAGGAATCTTCCAACAGAGGGATGAAACGGAACGTACTGAATTTAGAAACATTTAAGGCAATTTACCACTTGATGGTGATCAGCAGGGGTGGGTTGTTATGATAGTTTCACTGCAATATTTGTTTTGTGAGGGAATAGCTGCATGAACTTTGGTACCATTAGTATTAGCGGCATAAAATGTCATCAGATTAATAGAATTTAGGAGACAGTGGCAGAAAATCATCAGTCTGGGAGCTCCTGTGGGCATAATGCAGTCAATGAATTCTCTGGACCTCAGTTTTCCCCACTGTTAAACAGGTACAGTCCATTAGGTTGGTGAGAATTCATTTTTTCTCAGATGCTGCTTTGAATTTGGCATCTGCCATGGACACGCAATGTATGGGAAGAATGGAAGAATCATAGAATGGTTTGGGTTGGAAGGGACCTTAAAGATCTTTTCATTCCAATCCTTCCAATCCCCCCTGGCAGGGACACCTTCCACTAGACCAGGGTGCTCCAGGCTCCATCCAGCCCGGCCTTGACACCTCCGGGGTGGGGACTCCAGACTGAGCTCATTTTGAACACCCCTGACACGGGCTGGACATGAAATATCTGGCAGTAAAAAACCTGATCACTGAGCATCCAGAGGGGAATGCTGCAAGGCCACTGACTGCAGTAGAAATGTGGAATCATGGAGTGGTTTAAGTTGAAAAAGACCTTTAAGATCGGCGAGTCCACGTGTTTGTGTTACACCATAATTGCTCAGCTTGTAAATCAAACAGCACAACAAGTAGCATGTGGCTGTTCTGCACACACCTTAACATCCCCCACTCCACTGAATCCTCTGTATGGAAAAATTTGCCTCTTACTTTAAACAGATTTAAAGCAAATTTGCCTCAGATCTTTCCACGTTTGCCACATCTCCAGGTATTACCTGGCAATGCTACTGCTCTCACTGAGCAATCTGAGGCTAAAACCCTTGAAGTCAAGGCACCTTTGTTCCACCACTGGATTCTTTGGAAGTACAAGGCATTGGAAGCATCCCAAAACCATTTTTCCATTTGTAGAATGAAGAGTCTTTTCTACTGAGTTGTTATAACTGGATCCACCACAACAGAAGTTGGGCGTACCTTTGCCATATTTTCTACATGGGGTATGAACACATATTTCTTTCCAAACACATTTATTTCCAAAAGAACAGACTGGCTAGAAAGCTCAGGATTTAAGAACATTAAAAATGAGAAGAGGCTGGGAATGAGGAGAGCAGAGTACACTGCAGTGGGGCTATTTCAGCCTCATGTGCTGCTTTGGAGACCTCCTGTCCCAAGCCAATGTCACACTTTTGCTCCCAGCAGGGTGACCACAGAGGAGAGGACCTGGTCTGGCCACTTGGTCACAGCTACCTAAGGCAGCCAAAAAGTTCAGTGACTGCCTGTGGTTTCAAATCCCAGAACCCGTAAAGCACAAACACAGGTTTCAAATGCGAGGCTGTGACCTCTCCACTCACCAATAAAACATGCCCAAAGTCATAATAAACAAAACATTACAATTCAGGGTGGCAAGGCATAAACCAGTCATATGTATTTTCTTTCTGGCCACTTAAGCAAATCTTAGCCTTTACCAAAAACTACCTCGGTGAACTAAGTTAGCAAAACAATCCTGATTACAACATAGGTTAAAAAAAATAAGTCAAATAAACTTAACCTAGAGTTTCTCATGGGATGTTTTATGTTCTTGTTGTTGCAGAGTAGAATACGGGCCAGGATAAACATGGAAGGGACACAAGTGTGATAATATAATGACACCTTTTACTAGCTCAAAGACGAAAGAAAGAATAACAGAACTTCAGATAAATCAAAGGCCTTTTTTCTTCACTTTCAAGATGCAGAAAGGAAAAACCACAGCTTGTATATTCCTGACAATACTCATCTTGTCAGGAGCATGAACTCATGTTGTTGGTTTTTCACATCTCTGGATAGCCAGCAAGAGAGGGGGAAGGGGAGAAAAAGAGTGGCTTTGTAGGAATTGAAGGAACTGACATCTGGTTATACAAAGATACAAATTTCCAGGTCATACTTAACAGCACGAATAATAAACTGCAAAGAGTTGCTGGCTACTTTCAGAGTGACACTGTGGTAACCTTGTTAAGCTGTTTTCCCTGGGCTACCGACGGAGCCCCAGCCCATCGCAGTCAGGGCAGGACCACAGGCAGAATTCTAGGAAATACTTTTGCAGGAGATAAAGATGGGCACTCCTGTGTACCTGGGGCTTTTCACAGAGGGGGCAAGATTCAGAGCTGCCGGAAGGAAAAGAACCAAAACCAAACTAACCCAAAAAAACCCCAAACAAAACAAACAGTGCCCAAGAGGAGATAAACCCATGGATAAAAGAGATGTGCTGGCAGTCTGGTATCTGCTGGCTATTATCGGTCGGTGCAGTGGATTAATGATTTCTTTTCCATCCTCTTACATCTTCTTCAGCCCCTGCCATCATTTGTTATAGCATCCTTACTTCGTTACTCAGATTGACAAAAGGGGAATAAACTTTACCCCGCAGGTGTTTTCAGGAGAAAGGATCTTTTCCCCAGGAACTGGATACCAGATTTAGTGAGTAATAGCTATTCTTCCCAACAGTTCAAGGCACTGTAGTAGCAGACATTTTTTCCTGGGTATTTCAGATATGCCCACCTACACCCTAGACAATACTGGTCTCCTGTGAATATACATTTTTCAATGTAGGAAGTACTTTAGAGCAGTAGGCTAGAAAGTGTATTAAAGGATCTATCACTTCCATTGATTTTAAAGGATTACATTTTGATATCTTTGGTGCAGACAGACCAAGAAGCTTAAAATGTATTTATCACACAAGGACCAAATTAAATCCATTTTACCCTTCCTAAGTAGATCTCAAACTTACTTAGCAATAATGGCATTTTTTTTTCAATTGACTGAAAAATAAAAAAAGGGATTAATAGGATTTAGGATGACTGGAAAGAAGAAGCAATCTCTAAAGGAAATTTCTGGATACAGGCAAGGGAGATGGAAAGAGGGTGCTTTCCTAACACTTTGTTTCCTGTTAATACCCTTCTACCTTCATTTAGTGCAAAACTACAAATCACTTCTTTCCCTCAATGTTAGTACAAGAATATAAAATACATATATAGTTATTATTTATTACATATGTTTACGGTTGCAGACATGCAAAAAGGGTAAGCATAAGGAATGCAGGGAGATATTTAGGAGGCAGAACAGGAGAGAAATCATCAACTAACAGCTCTATCAGGATGGGTTCAGCAAGTGTTTGAGAGGGACAGGGAGAGAGACTGGTCCCATGCAGGGATTGCAGCAGCTGACACAGAGGCCACAGGCCCTGGTTTGGGCTGCAGCACTGGCTTTTGACCCCAGGTCTCGGCTAAGCAGCATTTCATGGAATAAGACATTGCATTTTAAAATTTTTGCTTCAACAGCATTACTCTGAAACACAGAGGCACAGTAGAAGAAGGAGAACAAAAATCTTTATTTATACCTGGAGCAGTTTCTGCATTTTCCACAGAGGAAGGAACCTCTGGACAAAGTGGAAGGGCTGCGAATATCCCCATGGCACAGCCCTGGGAACGTGTACGACCGCACTGCAACCCAGCCCCAGATGGGCCCGGGCTCACCCGCCCTGCCGAGCTCCAGCGCTCCAGGAAAAACCTTGATGAATTTTAAAAACGGCTGGAGAGAACATGTTCCGTCTCCACGGATTGCCTGGAAGCCTGGACCGTGGCACAGGAGTTACCCCATTTCCAAGGACCGCAGGGAGGATAATTTTGCTGATGCTGGGCGTGCCCTGGCTGATTCAGAGATACCCAGACAGTACCAGGGAGAGTGCCCAGAGATTGGGAGATAGTGGCCACAGTGAGCTGTTACCTGCAAGCACTGCAGAGAGAAAGAGAGTGCTGGCCATCAGCCCACTCCCACCCAGTTGCTGCTCTAGCTCTGTAAAAACAACTAGGAGAGGGAACCAAATGGCAAAAGTGCATGCCTTACATCCCTTAAAATTGCTTTTCTGCATTTCTCCTGGTCTCTGGCCAACCAAGCTATTATTTGCTGCAGTAGTAAGATGAATAAATATTAAATCTCTTTAGGGTTATTTTTATGGATTATACAGATTTTAGTTAACAATTACTCTGCCACTAAGGCTAACATGATTTAGATGTTCTCTTTTGTGGAAGGTTCAACACTGGCACAGGGACACACTGACAATGCCAGGCTGCAAAGCAGCTCTGGTATCCAGTTAACATATGGGCAATTTCGTGGGACATAGTCCATAGGCTTTTCTGTGTTTCTTTGCCACAGGAAACTTTGGAGGGTGAATGTTTTTGGAGACAAGGCCTACAGAGTAGGCCAAGCAACATGATGTAAAACATCAGCTTTACCTAAGTGCACTGCACCTTTATCCAGGCCTAAATTTAAATACTAGTCTTTGCAATAAGCATAATGAAAAAAGAGGGAAACCCATTTTGGTGCCAATTTTGGAAGGGCAAGGGTGGTTTCTACTATAAGAGAGGCCAAACGGGTGGCTGCAGTTTACCTGTCTACAAGTGGCTGCTTAGACAACAGCTGAAATTGGCCTCGATACAGGAAATGCAAGAGAAAGAGAAATATATGAGTGATCTGTAGCATTATTTATTGTAGCAGCTTTGGGTCATTCCACAGGTCACATATTTGCTTTATTGGATTAGCAGTGAACACATGCGTGCATCACACACACAGAGCAAATTCTTGGCTCTTTTGGTCTGGCTTTTTGGCTAGGTGGCAAGAAAACACCATTTCTCCTTTACCACAGTGGAACACTGGCAGAAAGCTTTACCCCAGCACCTGCCAGCCTCACTCCAAATCTCTGTCCAGCCCTCCTTCAGCCATGCACAGGTATCCCCTTCTTGTCCCACCATGGTCCCATTAACCTGAGCCACTCTCTCAGCCTCCCCTCCAAGCCATTCATGCCATGTGGAGTGGCCAACTGGCTACCAGTCACAGTCCTGGTTTTGTGAAAATCAAAGACAAATCTCGCATTTCTGGAAGGAGCAGCTGCCCTAAATCTCCGTCACTGGTGCAGCTCTTTAAGAGCACAGTAATTCTCCACCAAATTGAATCTTCCCTGACAATTGGCAGCACATCAGAGACAATTCACAGGCATATTTTTTCCCCTTTCCTAACAGGAAATAGGGCTTGTGTTACATTTACAGTGACCTGGAGCTCCGGGGGCAGACTAATATCTCACCTAAACAAACAGACAGTATTTCTTCCCTGATATGGGCAGATGGGCTGAAAGGGAAAGCTGACTTGGCTGTGGCCTTCCCAGCTCCCAGTAGCAGTGTGGGAGGCACCAACAACGTGCAAACCTGTGAACACCAACACAGGGATCCCCAACACAGTGCAGGATGATGGCTCAGAAGGTTTGGAGCTGCAGGTCAGCTTTTGCACTTGGTCTTTGTTTTTGTTTTTATGAAATGACCATTGTCTCATCTCCTGGGTGCCTCAGGGGGGGCCCTCTGATGGTGTGAACTGGGAGGTTCATTGCTCAACCCATGGTAAGGCAGAGAGGACCCAAACAGCCCCCTCTGCTAAACCTCTCCATCTCCTTGCAGTCTGCAGCATTTCCCCAGGAGGTTCCCACTTGCCTTTGTGGGGACAGGGAGATAATTCTGGTCTTTATTTGTGGTGAATTTGAAAAAGCAAACTCCAAACTGTGTGAAATGACTCTGGGGGACAGTAACTTACAACAGATGTCACGATTGTTCAATGTCCGACTGATGAGAGAGCCCTCAGAAATAATAAACGCCTACGTGTGCTTGCAAGACAAATAGTATTCAGATACTATTTTTCTTGGATTTCCCTGCCCTGATATACTACTGTCTGCCTTGCCCTGAAGTGAGAGCCTGTTCATCCCTTGTAAAAATCAGAGAAAGAAACCCAAACTGATGGGGAAATCTCCCGATTGCAAAACTCCACACCATAAGTGCATCACACCAAGCATGCACACGAAAAGCAGAAGTGAAAAGAAGTTTCACACCCATTAACTCCAAATGCCAAAGGCAGCAGAAAATCCTGCATGTTTCAACAGCTCACCTATCCCAGAAATGGGATTCACCTCTCTGCTGCCCAAAACCCCACTCAGCTTAACAGGAGCTGCTGTTCTGGAATAAACAGGCTTTGCTTCAAATCCTCAGCTTCCCCCAGTGTGCACAGGATCAGGCCTCATGAAGTTCCCATGCCTTTAGGATAATCAAGGAAAGCACAGTTTAGAGCTGAAGGCAACATGTCTCCCATATCTCAAATAGTTTTTGCTTTCTGAAACACCACGAAGGACTAAAAACTCTGCAGCTCCTCCCCTGCAAGTCTGTCCCCTGTGGCAATGAGGGGGTCACAGCAAGGTGGACGGACTCCCTAGCTCCCCAGTAGCTCAGGGTGAGCACCCATGTGAAGGAGTCTCTGTGCACCACCTTCCTGGGCCTTGACCTATCCCACAGGATTCCTGTCTGAATCCTGTATAGATTTGTCTGGCCGCTGAGAGCCAGACAAAGTCTGCCTTTCTAGACAAAACCAGAATAGTGGCAGGAGGAGTGAAATCCAAAGTGGGATAAATGTCTGTAGCAGAAAATATTCTCTCAGGGAGCAGCAGAGAGACGGTGTCAGGCGAAGGAGCGATGCTGCTGGAATGACTGGCTTTGAGCTGTTGTGTTGGCTTTTCAGTGAAACCACAAGTCTGTTCATGTCAGGCCCAGGCCTCTCTCTCGCTGGTTATTTCCAGGAATCGGCCATCGGCAGTTGACAATTAGAAGAGCAGCGTGAGAGCTGTGGCTGGCCGGTCTCCGCAGGTCTGAGGTTCTTGGTTCACTCTTTTTTGCAAGAGAAACAGCTGTTGACCTTCGGTTTTCTGTGTCACTCATGGCCATGGCGTTGGATGGAGGTATTTTAGGATGACCATGTCTGTTTACACCGACAGTTCCAACATAACCCCTACAAATCTCACTGTTAGGTGGACAAGCACTGTGCCAGCCAGCCGTCACTCCTACTTGCGTGGATACTCTCTAATCATCCCCTTCTCCACTTCTGCTAGGCCAGGGCTGAATTTGGGAAAGCAACTGAATTTTAACTCCCTGAATGTATTCTGGGGCCCCCAAAACCTCCTGCTGAAGCTCGGTGAAACCATATGCCAGCCTCAAACGAGTGAGAATTTTCTGTGACTGCATCCTGTGGTTTCAGCTGGTTTTGCAATTAAGTTTGTGTCCTAGTTTCGTTCTGAATTTCAGCTGATGCCATGCTCAACGCAGATAAATCAGAACCTTAAAATGAAACTCGACCCTGAGCCTCTTCTCTGAACTAACTGTTGCCCTACATATTTTTTTTTTTGTTGTTATTCTCTTCCCCACCCCACTTCCAGTCAGGTCAAACTCTCCCCTAGTCACTCCTCTGTCCTTTATGGCACAAGGAGTCTCCCAGGGTGTTTGGAGGTGGCTACTGGGCCTTTCCTGCCCAATGCACACTAATCAGCAGCTTTGCTTTCAGTCCTCATGCACTGCTGAAAACACAAACGCAAGCAGCTCTGTTCTCTGTGGATGATCATGTGCTGATGGGGTTTCAACACTGGGGTCAGCATCCCCCGAACACCCATCTGGTGTGCACACATCGGCAACTGCTGCCTGTGCATCAGGAGAGCTCAGCTGATATGATGGTGTTTGTGCACCCTGAAAAGCACTTTCTTGCCTTGTTGATAGTCCAGAGCATGAAAAAGTAGGAAAGATAAACAAGCATTAAAATGAAGAAGAGCGGTCAAGTGGCTCACATCTCTCAAAGGCTCAAGGGCTTCATGCCTTTCCAGGAGTCTGAGGTTAAGAAGCTGATATCTGGAATTTAAACTAAAGCTGAGAAATGAGAGGTCAGGGGGAGCAGGCCGGTTGTATGTGCCGAAGGTTTGGAGATGCCGTTGTGTGCGCTTTTGGTTTTGCAACTGAACGTGTTGCCTCCATCTGTGTAAACAAGGAGCAGAGAAAGTTAACATTACAGCGAAAATACAGGACAGGGAAAGAGGGCTGAGCAGGTTTTGGCTACACAGCAAAGAAACTTGATGGGATTTCAGCTTCAACTCGGTCATGTCCTCTTTCCAATACGAATGATGAAAAAAGGAGCGATTGCCCAACAAAAGGGAGAAAGGCGAAAGACCTTTTGAGGATTTTACCAGCCAGGCCAGCCACATGACCTGTGAGAACTCAATTTGATTTTTATGTGGTGGGAAGTGTGCCTAGGACTCTAAATAATGCTGTGTTGTGTGGAATGTTCCACAGAGTCCCAGCTAGATGGGGTCCTGAGTCGACACAGCTGGAGGGAAAACTCTGCAGGGGTCCCATGCAAATAAATAAATAGATATTAAAAATTCAGCACCGTTCGGATATTTATAGAGGTTTTGTTATTAGGTACATTAAAATAATCCCCAGCAGCCAATAAAGTTCTTAGCTGTGTCACCATTGTGTAACTCGTGATCTTTTAAGTATTACCTCTGTATAAATGCATAGATTTTTTCTCGGCCTTACCCTGATCTGCCTTGCCCTGCCCAATATTCCCCAGCATTCCCTTTGCTCCCCGTAACTTTTTTAGAGGTTCTCTCATATATACTTTCAAGTGCATCTTATCTGCCAGATAAGACACTGAATTTGTTCATTTTGCTAAAAAGCTCCAGCCAAAAAAAAGCATTTGCCTAAAGCTTGTCATGTATTAATAAAAAACTCTGCCTAAATGGGGTTGTAATCAGAAGTGTCACACAAAAAGTTAACAAATTTTTAATAAAACAATTTTTAAAAGTCAGATCATCAAATCCTATGAAATCTGTGAGTATTTCAGGATATGGCTGGATTGCAGAGAAAAGGTGCCCCACTGCAAGACTTGCATGCCAGGCACTGTGGAGCACATCCCTGTTGGATTCCCTGCAGATCATTTCTGGCCTGTGTTTCCTTAAGCAAAAAATGGGTTTGAGGGAGTCAGGGGGAGCTCTGCTCCAGCAGCAACTTCCACCCAGGAGCTGCAGGGGCTGGGGCTCACATCTCACCCAGGGCTACTGGGTGTGCTGCAGGCTCCCACGATGGAGTTTGGCCAATTGGAATAAAAGTAAAATATCAGTTCACAGTATTTTTTAATCTGTAAAAAGGAAATATTAATGATGGACAAATAGAAAATGTATGCAGTGACTAGAATAGAATGACTGAAAAAACCTTAGGAGCTCTTACAAGCAGCTGGCATTGGCTCAGGCTGCGTATTCATCAAGATACAAGAAATCTTTGACAACAAAAAAGAAATCAAGCTGTGGAAAAGCTGGTAAAGTTTCCTTTTCTTAGCTTTGAGTGTGGGCCCATATATGGTTTAAATTTTTTTAAGCTATCAGATAATAACAGATGCACAAAGCTTTCCCTGTGACCCTCTCCTTCTCACATACACCCCCCAAGTCAGATCCAAACCGGATAGTGTGGGCAGAACAATGGGAAGCAGATAGCATCTGGTGCTGTAAAACTAAACACAAAAGAAAGGAAGAAGAAAAATCACACACCAAGTGCTTAAGTAACTGTCTCCTTCCCTCTTCCACCTTTTTTTTTTTGTTTGTTTTTTTGGTAACTTGATAGAAATTCAAATCTCAAAGCAGACCTTTGGGGTGGAGAGCCAGGGCATGGGAGAAGGAAGGAGAGAACCTGCACTGTCCTAAGACCAGGTCTGCTGCTTTTTCACACAGGTAATCTGTTGAGAAGAGCTGGGCAATGTCTTCTCTGGGCAAGCCTGCACTCCCTAAAATAAAGAGGAACACCTGATACCATCCATGGACTTTGATTCCACACTTAAGCGTGGTTCTTTACTATTCAATACCAACAGCACTTATTATTTTTCTGCTTCAAAATTGCCGGGCAGTGAGTCACAGAGTGAAAAAAAAAGTGATGTGATTTTTATGACCCATCTTGTACAGGCAGTAATATAAAAGGCATAAACAATGTATTGTTGCTGTCATTCCTGTTGGCATATTGTTAAGAGCATTTTGGAATCCACAGGATTCCTCCATCACATCCCAGTACAACATCTTTGTCTGTAGAATATACTAAACTATGAAAGTACTTGAAACCAACTTAAGGTCTTTTTTCACTTATCTTTTCTCCATGTATCCGAAAAAAAAAAAAGAAGCAGATTCAATGAAAACTCAAAGGCAGCTTTTGAAAAATCAGAAGTCAAAATGAGATGAAATGTTTCATACCACACAAATACACGAGATTTTTCCTGCCAGCCTAAGTACGTGAGGAAGCAGCCCTGTGCTCTACCCTTTTTATCCCTCTTAGCTGTGTAAACTACTCAGAACTGGAGGGCACATGTCACTTACACTGACATGCAAATCATTACCGCTTTGTCTGCCAGGAAATTTGTGTAAACCAATGCTGAGTTCAGGTTCATTATATTGACATTTTTACCAACAAGTAAATTGAAAGGTTACATTGTTGACATACCAGATGTTATGCAAACTGCTTTTCAACCCATGGTTTTCATACATCTCTATAAATAAATAAATTAGACACTTACAAATGGTGTGTGAATCAATATATGGTAAATCACCAATTTATATACACATAGCAAAAACTACTGTGTGTAAACCCCATATTTCACACAATGTCAAAACCTCCTTTTCCACCCAGTACTTTTCATTTTCCTGAAAATAGCTGTCATCTATGTAAATGTTTTCCCTCAAGACCAACTGTTCTTCATGGTAAGAACAGTACACGGAAACCTGGGTGCCTGAATTAGCACATGGTGTTATCAATGGGAGTTAAGAATCTGAGTGAGAGTTAGGCTACAACACAGCTTTAAGGACTTGAGTTTATGTAGTTAACAGAGTAGATTTGCATGTGCTAATTTCAGGAACACTCATTTTTTTAATATGGACTTGCTCCAGTTTGGATTTAGCCTCAGGGTATTTTGACCCCCTCCGTCTGCATTTTTTTCTCCCTTGACTCAAGTAACAAAAATGAGCAAAATGCTATTTGTCCAATGAGATACTCATGTGAGACTGTTTTCCCTTCTTGGTGATGCAAATGACCTTGGAAATTCAGCTTCTATGAAGTACATGAGGCTCAGAACAAAATAAGAAGGGTTGATACTGTGATTTTAAAATGGTGCTTCACTCCCTCGGTTTCAGGACTAAAACCAAGAGGGCCTGACCCCAGCTTAGACCTGACCCCAGCTTAGCTTACAAAGGGCTTCAGGTACCTCAGGCTCCACTACTTCAGCAGAGAAAATGGTATTTGGTCCTCGTTTGGTCTCCCACTTCCATTTCTCTGGAAGTCCCCTGCAGTGCCTGTGATTTCTTGCCATGCCCAGTTTCCAAGGTATGAATTTATCATGGTGTAAATCAGGACAAAACAGATTGATATCCTAAATCTCCAGCTGTGGAGAAACCAGATTTCTTGGAATGATGGTGCTGCCTTCTGCTAGTTGCCTCATCTCCTGATCAGAGCAATGTCATAACAAATCAGCTTTTCTGTAGGACCTTATATGCATTCAACACACAGACACAGAATGGTCTCAATACACTCCAAAAGGCTCCTCCAAGCTGGAAGAAGCCTTGATCAATGCAGACCCTTCTCGACCAGCTGTGACACAGGACTGTGTCTTTCCCACTTTATAATTCTTTGCTGAGTGCTCATACTGAAATTGTTTCATAACCACATGAATTCGGAGTTTTCATTTCACCCTTGGAAGAAATGTAGAGCCTGGCACACTGACAAGTATAACAGTGTGTAAAAGCACAATTAACTTATGCTCCCACCCCATTTTTTTACATTTCTAAGGAAGCCCTGAGATTTTAGAGTGATTGTTTTCACTTCAGAGCCAGCAGCACACGCTCACTTCATCAGCAGTGCCGTGCAAAGCCAGCACGTTCGGCCACCGGCACGAGCCCCTGGCCCAGCACTGGGCGAGAGAGCTCACAGCACATCCTGCTCCTTCCCCCAGCAACAGGCATCCCAAACCAGGGAAATGGTAATTAGAAAGGCCACGTGGCGTTAAATACAGTGCTAACAGACTTAGGCACCACAATCCCTAGTTTTTTCTTAGTACAACCAAATTTTAATTTCAAAACGTGGATTTGTCTATACATAAACAAATAGCACCTTAGAGACTAAAGATCAAACGAAGTTTTTCAGTGTGTTTAAGTCAGGTTATGCCCAAGGATGCTGAAGTTATCTGCTTGCCAAGTATTTTGCGATCTTGAATTCTCAACTCATGTTGATGAAACACAGACAGCTAAAAGAAAATGGTTTCAGTCACTCCATGTTAAGATCCCAGCACTACAAATGTTCCTGACCTTTGGTCTTTACCTGCTTTCCAAAGACAGCTCGGGAGAGCAGAGTAACTGTAAATGTTTGCAGAATATGGCCCCTTCTCTCTGACAATGACGACCTGTGTGACTGAGACAGAGCAGTGCGTGAAAGTGGAGCTTATTGAGGCAAGAAACTTTTTAATTAATTTGAGGCTGTTGAATGAGCAAGGCTGAGGATCTGTGTGCTGAACATGGGTGCTGTATCAAACCATTGCTTTGAATTTGGTTCCCTGATGACTTCAGCTTGCTGCCACTTGCTTCCCTGAGGTCTCAATGACACCACGTAGAGCATCTCGCTAGCATTTCATCCTCTTCTTGATGAGTGTAGACTCCAAAAACTCTTTGTTGATCTCCCAATACATCTTAGCATTTGCCTATTTTCTTTTTAATCACCCTTGTATTGACCTGTCTTTGGCAGCTACATGTAGATATCTCACTAGTAAGTGGTGCTAACACAGATCAGAGAAGCTTTCAGATTTAATCACCCTCATATTCGCCTTAATAATCTCGAGTCAAAAAAAAAAAAACCCAAACCAAACCTCCAAAGCTCATCTGTCTTGAATTCTCTTAGAGTTTGCTTTAGATATCCACCAGACTTGTCACTTCTAAGTGAAAATACTTTAAAACCACTATCAAGCCGACTGTCACTTCAGAACCACCATCCCTTGGATCATAAACGGCGTGAGGCTCCAGCCAGAATGCGTTTCCAGCAGCATTCAATAGCACTGCACATGCTTTGCCTTTAGCACCAATCCCATACAGACATTCTGCCAGACACAATCATCTCTAGCTGGCCTGGCAACTTGCAAGCTCTCCCAAGCACATGGTCTGGAGAGCCTGGCTGTTACAAGAGGAACAGGCAGCTGCAGAGCAATGGATAAAATTGCACGTAAAAGCAGAACAAAACACCACCAGGCCGAGCCTTTGCTAGCTCTCTTTCACAAGCCTGTGCCCAGATCTGTGCAGGGTTTTAAAACTCTGTTTAAATATGTGGATAAATCAATAAAAGTATTCTGCCGCTCCCAAAAGTTGCAAGGGTCACAACTTAAGAGCAAAACACAAATATATTCACGGGAAAGGCAAAGAGGACTGGGTAGTTTTACATTGCGATGCTTTGCTCTGTAGATTCTGATTATTTTTTAAAAATTGATTGTTCATTTTTAATGGAGATCTAATGAAACACCCTTAAGCTCTGCAGTGGTTTGCATCTATGGTTAAGCAAGCCAAATACCAGCATGTTTTGTTTCACAAGTAGCATTAGAGATAAGAGAGGGTAAGATCGTGCCCTGGTTTTACAAGGCTGTAAGAGGCACTTAGGGGCCATACAGTCTCCTGCTTGGCTGCCTAAAGCCTACTCTGGTCATTAAATAATGTGAAAGGCTTATAATAACAGCTGGTGACTAATCTATTCCCTTTGTACAAATGTTTTACATTTGTCACTATAACCACTGCAGAGAGACAGCTCTGCTCTCCTGAAGGCTGAATCTTGCCCAGAATTCTTTTTATTTACTCAAAACTGCACCCTTACGAGTCACCACTTGCCAAATATTATCACATCATGATGAGAGCTTACAATCTGCAGTAGGTATAATCAAAAGATTGTAGTCACAGGATCTTTATGATACCAAGGTAACATAAAACATTCAGCAGTAAAAAGGAGTGGGAAAGGTGTTAAAGAAACTCTTTCTTTAAACTACTTGAAACTACAGTTTCCAACAGAAGTTCTCCTCAGTCTGCAAATGGAAAAGAACCCCTCAGTTTTGTGTGAAGTGAAAAAAATAAGAAAAACAAACCAGTGGAGCACTGGGAGTAGAGATGCAGCACAGCTAAAGTTCTCTATTGTGCAAGTCACAACTGAGGTCTGTCAGCCACTGACTCTCTGCTTTCCAGACACACGGGTTTATTTTTTCCCATATTTCATGGTTTTAACAGATCACCTATGAATTGCACATGAGAAGCACATGCACCAAACATGTCTCTCTGTCGGTTCAGTGCCTCTTCTCTCTTATTAAAGAAATAATATTGCATTCTTGGACATCCCAGGACATCCATGGGTCATCCCAGGTGAATGGCAAATTATTTCACTGAACAACTTCTCCAGGTGAGTTTGTGGCTTACACAGTGAGGTACAGCCCAACAGTGAGCGTGAACCTGGACTTGACCCTGATATCCTGGAGGAGGACCAGCAGCCTCTGTGTTCTAAAGAAATTTTAATTGTTCACCTTCCACTTTATGTGGTCATTTATATCTTTTCTGCTGGCCTACTTCCAAGTAAAAGTCCAAGTATTAACCTTGCTTCCAGCACTTTAACTGCACTTCTCAGGAATATCAGCCACACACTGTCCCATGTCATTCAGAGAATACAGATTCCCTTTTTCCTCAGACCCTTTGCCTTCCAGGCAGCAGTATGGACACTTCCATATTATAACCCCTTAAAAAGTTAACATTTCCAAGTAACAGAGATGATGACACTTTTCTGCTACTTGGGAAGGTCAGCTTAGAACCAAAGAATAGTACAGCCCTTGTCGTGAGTGAAGCCATGTCCTGTCTTTGGTAGTATCTTAGTATATTCAGGAAGGGAGAAGAGACAAGATTGATGCCTAGAGCTGCTCAAAGTGTTAAAGCAAAGATTTCACCAAAATCTCATTTCTCATCAACCAAAATGTTCCTCAGCTCAGCATAAGTTGCTGCAAAATCTAGATGTTTAAAATACCCTTCTCAAACTATAAATCATTTAAATGTTTCGTTTTCAAGTTTTCAGAAGGAAATATCTTCATTTTTCATTAATAGTTTCAGTTTCAAACATTGATTTTTTTTTTTAAATTTCAAGCTTAAAAAAAATTGAATTAACAAAACCAATTAAATGAACAAAACTTAAATTCAATTTCCCCTTCAACCCCAGAAGGAACTGACAGCTTTTCAGTTCACACACTTTTTAAAGACAGATTGTTTTGAATGTACTCAAAAGTTCTTCACAAATATTTTTCTGCTTGTTTTCAGAATTGTCAGAACATAAAAAAACATGGCTGCACCAGTAAGTTCCGTGACTGTGAAGGACACAGGCTCACATGGCCTCCAACAGCTGTATTCCATCTAATTCTCCTACTGCAGCTTTAGTTTCCTATTGGTTTGGCAACCCTGAAGGTCCAGAATATCTTGTGGACAACATTAGGCACGAGAACATAGGTAGAATTTAGTCAGCCTGAAAACAGCAGTGAATTCATGGACATTTTCCATCTCCTGCTGGTCTTCCAGGAATGGTGCCACTCTAACCTACCTCTTTCTCCTACCTCTGTGTAGGACTCTGTTCCAATGGGCTCTGCAAATGCATAAATGTACCACAGTGGTGCCAAGGAAGAAGCCAGGACTGGCATCAGGTGAAGGGAAGGAGAATCTTGCCAAGGGAAAAGAAACCTAGGAGTGATGAGTCAACTAAATTCTCAGAAAGAGAGTGTGCTGAGATGAGATGGGATGCTCTGGTGACAAAAGGAGATGTGACTCACAGGAAAGTCACATGAAATATAAACGTGTTGCCCAATGCTCCCTGCTGTGTCCGGGGATGGCTAAGTCCTCACAGAGGTATCACCAGGAGGAAACTCTGCTGGCTCTGTGTGGTCACCTCTTCCCTGAAGTTCAGAATCAGAGACCGAAAGAGGAACTAAACAAGATTCTACAAAATTTGTGCTTTTTCATAAACCTTTCCTAATGTTGCACTCTTTGCATCAAGCTCAGCTATGGAGCTCTCTTTTGTGACTTACACTCAATATCTATTATCACCATCAACTGGTCCCAAATCAAGAACTCCTCTGGAATAAATCTGACTGTTGGAACAATGAATGCCAAATCACACTCTGTCCAAGAAGCTTAATATCTAAATGTAGGACAAGAGAGAGACAGAGACAAACAAACAAGAAATAAAAGAGATCTAAAAGAGAACAACTGTGATAAGCAGGAGCCCCAGCACATCGTGTTCCCTGGCATTGCCAGCCCCCTTTGTAGGCATCATGGCAGAGGAAAACTTTATTCTCTTGGTCCAAAAATAACCTATATTTTGAATATCTTGTTATAAATCTGGTTTGATCAGACATGGGATCTCTGGAATGAGAATAAACATAGGCTATCTTACCAGACAAATAACTCATTGGATGTTTATCTTTGAGCAGTTTTTCCCAAACAGTTTTATAATCTACACACACACGTATTTAATTGTATGCTCTACATGAAATGGCATTCATGCTGTGCCTTAGCCTCATCATGAAAACACATTTTCTGGATAATTGAGACATTTTTATAAAAAACAAGGTTTTGTGACTTGTAGTGGACACGATCTTGTAGCAGTTTCTGGCTTGTGAGGTTACGGGGATCAGGCCTCTGCTGCACCTCCTGTGTTAGGAAGCAAAGATCTTTCTTACATGAAAATAGGTTGAATTAAAGAAGTCAACAAAGAACCACAAATGACATCATCAAAAATTATTTCTAAGATAATTCAGCCCAAACTAAAGTTATTGGAAATACTCCAAATAACATCAGTAGAGGCAAGTCCTAAATATAGCACAGAGAATTTTATAAAATAGAAGTGTTGGCATATTTTATTTACACAGCAAAACTATAATTTTTTAATTCTTTGAGTTATAAATATGCAAGGTCCAGTTAAAGTGAAGGCTCTGTCTCTACCTGAATCACTCCTAGAACTTGATGTGACTTGGTCTGTTCCCATACATAGGAAGCACTGATAGTCCAGCCACAGAGGAAGAGGTAAATTTAATCTACTCAGTGCCTTTCTCATCCAAGTAAAGAGTGGAATTACAGGGGAGGAAACGAGGCGAGCCTCAGCTCAGCTTGCTGGCAAGAGCATCTCAGGCTGTGTGGGGTAGGAGACGGGAAAGCAAAAAGGCCTCCTGAGGTTAAACAGCCACCAACAAATTACTGGCCTCCCTCAAACTGGAGGAAGCAGGGAGGAGAGGGCTTTGAAGGGATACTGAAACTCCTGCTCAAATTAGCAAAAGGACGATGCAGTTTAGATGTCACCTTTTGCACTGGGCAATACCTGTGGGCACAACACTCTCACCACACAGCACTCTCAGCACAGGGTGGGATTGATGGGGCTGACCTGTGCAGGGCCAGGAGCTGAACATTGATGATCCTTGTGTGTCCCTTCCAACTCAGGGTATTTTATGATTCTATAATTTATGATAACATAGTGCAGAGAAATCCAAAGACATCTCAAATTTTTTAACTTAGGTCTGCAGATAGATACAGATCTAAAAACCTTCACCTGGCACTCCAGTGAGCAGAGGCTATTTTCAAAAAGGACAGTAGCTCCCACCCACAATGGAACCCCTAGCATGAAAACCATTATTGGAGATTTTAGTTTAATTCTCTAAAACCTGTAGCTCAGGACACTAAACAATTTCCTCTACGTAACTTGTCCAAACGAGGCTCTGAATAGCAGTGAATTAAAGTGTTTACCATCAAATAATAAAGAGTTTCGTGGCCGAAATAAGCTGCCAGTAGCATTGATGAGGCCTAAATTAGGCAGAATTAAGCAGTGCTGTACCACCAGCGTTGCCCAAAGCAGGCTGGAAAAGGACTGTCTGACCACTGCTTCCCTGGGGACCTCCAGGGAAATGAGATGTATCTTATGAGCTTCTCAATCAGCAGAAATTGGAAGAAAAACAAATAAAACAGTTGGTGGTCTCAACTGTGTTTCTTGTGGGCAGTCACCCATGTTGCAAAAGCTTTCCTTGTGATGGGCACTAATTGCTCTCCCTTGTGAGAGATCTTAGTCAAGAAGTCAGAAGCGAAATTATAACAGAGAGTAAAGGTCAGGGTGACAAAAGCATTTAGGTGCCTTGCCCCAAACAAGGAGCCTGAACGTCCAGCAGAACCAATGGGAATGCTGGTCCCTATGTAGGAAAAGTGACCTGGACTCACCTGATCCACATTTAATCAAATTCAAGTAATCGATAAGTTGCTGTTTCAAGGTTTTCTACAAAGGAGGAAGAAAGGCACCTCCAAAATCAGATCAGAGCTTCTGTGGGACACACAGATTCGCTGAAGGTGCCCATTTCAAACATCAACAGAGAGAAAGATCAGCCCTAAAACCTCACAAAACTGCCCAATCTGAGGTGCCCTGAACCTTGGCCTGTGTATCCTCACCACTCTGCAGACCAGCCCTGATTGTAGGATCTCTCTCACCTCATCCTACTGCCTAAAATACAAGTGTCTGGTTTAAGCTGGTCTTCCTCATGCTCCCTTTTGGGAACCACTTCTCCTTTGACCTAGATGGACCTTTCACCAAAATCTGAGGCTTTGAGCTTCTTCAAACTGAGCTTGGTGTTTGCTCTCCTCTGCATGGTCTGTGAATGCACCTCAGAGCTGTTCCCGGGTTGGAGAGGAAGATCTTGAATTTTGGATTTGAGATCTTGATTTCTGAGTCATTAGTGAGTTATCAGAGTTATCAGAAGGTGCCATGCTGAGAGAGGTACACGCCCTCTCTGCCGTGAAACTAATGGAGAAGTGTACAAAGCAGTGTGAAAAAGCAGTTCTGAAACTGCACATTTTCAAAGAAACCAGATGAAACAGGCAGTGATTCTCAAACCCAAATGTTGGTTCTCTAATCAGAAAGCTGGTCACTGCGTGTTTCTCATGAACAATATATTTGTGGTAAACCATACAGATGCAGTTTCTAATACAGATAGAGTATTTTCATTGCTAGTAAGCTCAGTGCATACATATGTCTTTTTCAGTTAAAAATATGTTTTTATTTGCATACCTAATCTTATTTTCAATAATTAACATATAGCTTTGTTTATAGAATTGAGATTTTTAGAAAAAAAAATGGTAGGAAACGCAATTTTTTAATGTTTATCCTCTGAGGCCCATATGAATATAAGAATATATCCTAGATATTCTTCTCATTACAGAGATATCCTCAAAACCTTAATTTTAAGGAATTCCCAATCAGAATCTTGATTGTGAGGGATCATGGGGAGGTGGCAGAAGGTTCTCATGAAAGACACTGTGAAATGGTACACACCTGGTGGCAAGAAAGGGATATTTGGTGTGATGTGGACAAGCCCTTCAAGTCAGTCATCACTGCAGCTTTTCCCCTCTGAATCGGAGGCGTAATCCTAGGTTTTATTCTTCTGTGTGTTCCCTGCAGGAATAATGTAGAGTGGCAAATCCCCAGGCAAGCAAATTTACAAATGGGCTATGTCACACAATGTCAGAGGACACATTCTGGAGGCTGCAAAGAAACAGAAAACAGAAACAAATGAAATATTAACAGTCAGATGAGCTATGACAAAACTGGTAATGTGGAATTTTATTGAAATCAGTTTAATATTTCTAAGAAGGTATCTGGTTGGTATCTGGTAGGGATGATTTTCTAATGTGATATTTCAATGCTCAGAAATGCCAAATGTTTAAAAAGTCACCAATGGTGGTGTTTCAGCGGAAAATGTTGACATTTTTTCACTTGGACATCACTGATTCTTGGGGAATATTTTATTCTACAAAAGCTTTCCAAGACTTAGCCAAGTCTACATACTACTCTCAAAAGGAGGGTAGAAGGGGAAGGGGGACATTCTTAGCAGAGCAAACAGGGTTTAGGATAACAGGAGCAACTTGATGCTGAGTGGGAAGGTGAGTTTGTGCAGTAACTGCTCTGATCTGAAATGTAATGTCCAACCCTGTCTCCTTTTTAACTTCAGCTCAGAGCAAGTGTCAGATCCCAATGTAAACTTTCCCATCTGTGTTATTCTATTAACTGAAAGGGAAAGGGATTAGCATGTGTACTTGTCACATCTTTTGACCTGTTGCATACTGAGACCCAAGGTAATGTTAAAGCAAACAGCATTCTTCTCCCTCTGCCAGGATAAGCAGGGCACAGGGGTGGCGTTTTGTGAGAAGAAAAGAAAGCCAGACCACGTAAAACAAAGTATGTACCCTGTGCAAAAATAAATCTTGGACGTTGAAGATTTCCAAAGGGTATACCTTAAACAGGGTGAGAGAGAGAGGGAGAGAGAGAGAAAACATTTGAGAGGAAAGTTCCCTTCCCTGCCAAGCACCAGATGGAGGGCCTTCCCACAGAAATAGCTGCAGAAGACAGATCGCTGACAGAAACCTCTGCCAAGAGAAGGGGGTCCCACTCACTGTGCTGGTGAAAGCTCAGTGGATGAGAACAGAATCCTCTGACTAAAACTCGTGCTCCAGGGAAGGAGGGTTGGAGAGTGGCACAGCGCTCTAACAGCGTGGCCCACCCCGCAAAGGAGCGCAGGTTTGGGGAGGATTATACGGTTTGGGGCTTCGCTCCTTCTTTTCATACAGATCCTGTTTTTGCCCTCACTGTGAGTTTGTAGAGCACATGTGCACACACACAGACATGCCTAATGGCAACAATAATCTGCTTTGCCTCTCCCTTCCTCTGCATTTTATTTCCACAAGGCCTTTGCAGCGACTGGGACAAGATGAAGTGTTGGATGCTGACACTGATAGAGAATCCATTTGGGGATAGAGGGTTTAATGAAGCTGTGCACCAAAAATCTCTTTTTCAAACGTTTCAGTTAACTTGGCACTAAATTATTCATAGAAGAAGAAATTGAGGGCTTTCTGCTCCTTCTGCTTTTTTTTTTTCCTGGATGCCTCTGATTCCTTTGTAAAAGTCCATAGGAGTGCATGCACTTTGTGAAAGAAGAAAACAAACTCAGCATCTCCAGGACAAACCAGTCAGTTCAGCAATGAGAAAAAAGGCAATTAAGTGTACTGCTGTCGCAGAGAGCCAAAGGAATGGGACAGGATGACCTGGGCACAGTGTGTTAGGAGAGAGGCTCTGCCAAGCAGGCCTAGCAGGTACACCCTGATACACCAACATTTGAACAAGAGCCCTTACATTACTGCTGTGGCCAAGGCTTGAGCATCTGATGCCAACAGAGTAGACAGTTAATACGAAATATTAGCCACAACTGAGGCCCAGTTCCACTTTTGGATGGTTTTCCCTGCTTACAGCGCAAGAACAACATCAACAAATTAAATTGAGTCCAGCAGTAGACTATCAAGATAGCAAAACACATGAGGAAAAGATGAGGGAGGTGAATTTTTTCAGCCTGAAAAACCTTAAAGTTAAAGAAGGGACTTTAACTGATGCCTTCTACTACTGATAGATGACTACACAGGAGATTGAGTCCAACTTTTCTCAGATACAGTGAAAGGATAAAAGGCAACGATCACAAGTTGCAACAAGACAAATTCCTACTTCATTAAAAAATAAATTGAAAGGAGGACAGTTAAGTTCTGGAACAGGTTGCACAAAAAGATGGTAAAACATCTAACCTTGCAGATTTTTAAAACTTGACAGAACATGGCCCTGAGAAACCTTAGCTACCTTTGAAGTTGGCCCTCTTTTAAGCAGGGGCAAGATGATCTACAAATGCCAGTTTCAATGTGAACTAGTCCATGATTCTGAGAGTACCAATTATAATTTTTGCATTGATATAGACAATCACCTTCTGAAATCCCCATCTCCTACCTCAACCCTCATGTCCTCCTCTAAATGAAAACTTTTTCTTTCACTCCTACAAACCAGAAAAGCTTTTCTGGAAATAGAGAGTGCACCACCTGCCCTTTGTGCCTTCATGGCAGGATTTTTAATTCTCTGTGAGCATCATCATCATCATCACCATCTATGGCAAAGAGGTCGCCAGAAAACAGTGCAACAATATTGGCAAAAAATGTCCTTGAAACACAGTGCATTTCCTCTCGCTGGCAGAGCCATAATGGTAGGAGTCTGTAGAGAAGACAACTAAGGGTGACATGCAACTTTCCTGCAGTGACAATTAGGGGTATGTGGGGTATCAAAATGAATTTATCAGGGAGAGACAAAGAGGAATATCCTGATTTTCCCTGGATCATTTTAAAAGGAAATATTTCCCTGTACTTAGCAAAATATTAGGCAAAGCTGGGTTAAAGCTGTAGAGAAACTCAAGGGAGATGGAGCGTGCAGTGCAGGGAGCAACACTGAGCTTGTCCTGTGTTGTGGGGCACCAAATGAGATCCCAGACACTACTGCTGGGATCCATCACCACGGCTTATGGTGTTCCCAGAGCAGGTGTTAGCCCTTCTCTGAAAAGACTACTGAACCAAAGTCTGTGGCAGGCTGTTATAATAAATGCAACCATTTCAGTGCTGTGATTGGAAATGTTTACAGCATGATATTTTGGCAAGACAAAGAAGGCATTTTTGGGAGGCCGTGTGGCCTGGGTCATTGTTTTGCTGAAAGACAGAAAGAGATAAGAGCCCTGACACTTAGTCTTACCCCTTTTCATGACTGGAAGGACCCAGGCTGACAGTGCAAGGCAGTGTTCTCCCAAATTTCCTCATACAGCAACATTACCTCCTCATTTTCTTCTCAGTTCCTGAATCATCTTTATGGACTTGTCTTGGAGCAGTACATAAACTGCTCCATCCACAGGCTAAGGCTCCACATGCTGTGCAAGCACAGGATGCAACCTTGACACCACTTCCATGGTGCCATCCTTCCAGAAGAGATGTATACAGTGGTATTTGTACAAATTTATAGCCTGATACCTCTAAAATGACATTTTCTAAGTTCATTGTAAATGCACTGGCTGACAGAATAATTCCAAACACAGAATCTTGACGATACCTGTGCAGAAGTTCCTGGATTTATCTATCTCTGATATTAGATATTAAGAGGCCTAATTACCCAAAGTCAGTTTGAAGGGTTCTAGGCTTGATATTCACCCAAACAGACTGTCCTTTTTAATCAGTAAATAGCTTTTTTATAGCTGTGTCTAATAACATACATGTAAATATGCATACACATAAATACAGAAACACACACACATGTTTTTGTACTGCATACTCCAGATAAAGAGGAGCGGGGAAAAACACATCAGGGCCCTGTTTCACATCACAAATTTCCAGTCTCCTGAAACAGACAGACAATACATGTTTTCTCCAGGGTTATTCAATCTGTGTACCATGTCAGTGGCTTTAAAAAGACCCCCAAACGTTCAACAGAACTTACTAGAACCACTAAGCACATTTCCACTCTAGTTCTGTACTGGACAAATGATCTGCCTGATGCACTTTAAACCTTAATTAAATTTTTGTTGATTTTTTTCTTTTCTAATTCTGTCTGAAGAGAATATTAGTTCAAGGACCAAATATTTGTAGCCCATTTGGTGGTGTTCTGACACCAAAATGCCAATATTCCCACTTCCAGGGCTGAAAGGCTGAGGGATGCACACACCTGTGTGCACACACAGACAGGCACACACCCCCCAAACCCTGCCCTGCTCTGTGTGCAAGAGACAGCTGATGATTTGTCCTTATTGAGTAGGAGCAAAGTAAAAGGATAACATGGTGTGGGACATTTTAATGCTCTAAGCATTTCTATTTACTTCTTTAAATAATGTTGCAGTTTCATAAATCAGGATTGTTCAATACCTTCTTTTTCATTGTCTATTTAATTTAACCACAATTTATGTCTTCAAATTCTCACTAACAATTCTTACCATCTGCTTTATGTCATAGCTGGTGGGGTCTGAGATCTGTACAGGATGCTGACATTTCTGATAAGAATATCTTCAATTTTTTATTCTTTAGAACAAGTGAACAAAAGGATCACCAAAGCGTTGCTCAGAATTGTTGCAAAGATAGAGACCTTTCTTTGCAGGGAGGAATTCAGATCGAGTCTTTCTCTAAAACAGTAAGTAATAGTGAATGGCACTTGTAGGATCACATAGGTTAAAAAAGTAGGTTTTTTACCTAAGTTGTGAAGGGCAGCAAACTGCAAATCATCCACTGGCTTCAGTGGAGCTGGGGTTTCACACGGAGTGTTCTGCAGAGCAATATATGCTCTGATTGCCTAAGTGAGAGCAGGACAGGTCCGGTTTGCACTTGATCTTCCCTAATTTCGCTCATCACCCCCCAGCCTTTGGGTACCTCTGAACTCAGTGTAGACCCTGTTCTGTCACCATCCTCCCTGCAACCAGTGCTGTCCACACAGTTGATATAAATGTTAAATAAAAAGCAGTTGTGCCAGTGAAAAATAATTTCAGATTTGTCTGTCTACCTTACGTGGATATGGGTGTGAATAACACAAAGCAAAAGTAGAGTTCATTCAGCATCACTCTGATTTTTGAAGCTTTGTACATCATGATCTAGAAGCAAACAAATTGCTATCACTTTGCTTATTCCTTCCCGTTAACAAAGTCCATCTACACCAACACAGAGTCCACAGAGAAGTCTTTAAAAGGAAAAAAAAAATCAAGCTCAATCAACTCTCAAATTCCCATGTAAACTGAGTTTAAGAGTGGAAAATTTCTTTTACCTATTCTTTGGGTGGTACAAAAATCTAAAATTCCTATAGCCCTGCTTCCCTGGGCCAAGTCAAACAAGGATATTGTCCTTTTAATGTCTTAAAGGCTCTGTTTTCTTGTAATGCCAAATGCAATATTTTTTTGAAAACACTACACCAGAAGTTTCCCAGCTGAGAAAACAGGCTGGTGAAAAATGGTTTCAGAAAACGAAATAAACCATGCAAAAGCTGTTCAGGGTGTGTGTATGAAATGAACATCTGGATTTGGCTTGTTAAACTGCCTCTTTTTTTTTACCTCTCCCCCTCCCTTTTCTTTTTCTCACAGCTGTTCGAAAGAGTCCTAAGGGCAAAGAGACAGGTCAATGGACTGGGTTACACCTTTTTTTCTTTTCCTTTTTTTTTTCCAAACCTCTTTGCACCTACGCAAGGAATCCAGGCCACATGTGTGTTTAATAAGTAGGCACAAACACAAGAGAGAAAAAAAAAATATCTCAATTCCTGTTGGTTCTTAGGAGAGACACTGAAGGAAAAATAAACTCCGGATTTCAAATTTTCTCTCTCAAAAAAAGAAACCTTATGGTTCCAATAAAATATTTCTTTTAAAACCTAATGGATTTTTTTTTTTTTAAAATCATGGTCTTTGCAGAGGGTATCTTTTTCTCTGTTCCTTTAGAGAGGAGTAACAATGGGTTAATCCCTTACCTGCTGGAGCAAGAGGAAATTATGAAATGCCAATGGCCTGGGTTCACTGAAATGAGTCTTCCTATAGCACACAGGAAAATAGATACATACATTTATATTGAGTGGGTTCTTACTCAATTTCAGGCTGCAACTTCCCCTGTCCAGAAATGAAACAGAGAACAAAAGGAACTGGGAAATGATCTGGAGGTGAGTTTTTCTGAGTAGCAGAGGCCTCAGCTCTTCCCCCTGCCAGGATGTCCCTGACACTGCTACGGCCACGGCCAAGAGCACAGCATCTTCCAGCCATGACAGGGCTGTAGGAAGCTCCCTCACCTGGCTCTGTTAGACAAGGTCTAAGAGTTCTGTTAGGTCTGACCTTAGCCTTGGGTTCAATGTCTTTACCACACATCTCAACCATCAGCCAGGGCTGCTAAGATCACTCCAGTCCACTCACAATGACCTGCATGCAAATACCCCATTCCTTGGAGACAGCCACGAGCCACTGAACCCTCATGGAGACACCCATGGAACGAGGCCACCCAGCCTGAGCAGACACTGACAGCAAACCCACCCTCTTCATCTGAAGCTCTATTTTCTGCCCAGCTATTAACAATTTCTGTGCTCCCTGTGCACACTACCACTCATAGCATAGAATGATAACATAGTTGGAAGGGACCCATCAGGATCATCAAGTCCAACTCCTGGCCCTGCACAGGACACCCCAAAAATCCCACCCTGTGCCTGAGAGCGTTGTCCAAACACTTCTTGAACTCAGACAGGCTTGGTGCTGTGACCACTGCCCAGGGGAACCTGTTCCAGTGCTCACCCTCTGGATGAAAATTTCTTTCCTGATATCCAACCTAAGCCTCCCCTGACTCAGCTTTTCAGCTTAGACAGAAGTATTGCACTTGTGGGTTGATCTATATAAATACCCACCTCCAGCTGCTCAGAGGCTTTGCACACACAGGTGGAAGAGTTTGTGACCCTTGTAGAAAACCTGAACCATGAATATTTACTCCACTTCCTTTTACTGTTGCTCCTCTGAATTCTGCTTGGGGTTGGTTGCAATACTGCAGTCCGGTAAGTACAAAAATAAGTCTCCAGATCCGTGAGTTTGTTTGAGGAATCTTACTTTGGATAGAAAATTGATGCTGAAAATTAAATACCTGAGTAAAAATCCTTTGCAAAACACAAGTGCTGGTGCCAGGAAAGAAGCTGTATTGCTTAACATTAATGCTATAACTGAGACAAGGCAGTGATATTTCCTGGAAAAAGCCTTTGCACAGTAGCCTACATTGAAAAGCCAGTGCTTGGCAGTAGGGGCTGCATGTACAGAGCAGATGAAACACACAGCGACAGTGTTGAGCTTTGGGCAGCTCTTCCACAGAGGAGAGGACAGTGCCTTTAGTTGGTGTGATGACCCTGGGTTTGAACTACGTAAATACTACCAAAAAAAGTGAACAACAAACAAACAGTACATAGAAAAAAGATCCCACTCCAACCCCAGCACTGGCTTGCTCGTCAATCCCAGGCCTGCATGGGTTCCATGACAAGAATACAAATCTAAATCTGAAATAGAAACATGCCAGTGGGACTTTTTACAAGGGTATGCAGTGACAGGACAAGGGAGAATGGCTTCAGACTGAAAGGGAGTAGGTTTAGATCAGATATTAGGAAAAAATTGTTCCCTGTGAGGGTGGGGGGCCCTGGCACAGGGTGCCCAGAGAAGCTGTGGCTGCCCCTGGATCCCTGGAAGTGTCCAAGGCCAGGCTGGACGGGGCTTGGAGCCACCTGGGATAATGAAAGGTGTCCCTGCCCATGGTAAAGGTGGAACAAGATGAGTTTGAAGGTCTCTTTCACCCAAAACTATTCTGTGATTCTATGATGGTTCTATGATTCATACATTAAGCTGGTCCAATGATTGTTCTAGGCCACAAGGTTCAGTCAGTAAGGAACTAATTTGCCCTTATTTTCCAAGTTCATATCTGCTTCAGTAGGGCTCAAAGACAGAAATACCTCAAAATCCAGCTGAAAGTAAAGTGAATTCCCCTTCTTTTCTCTCCTACTTTTTTTTTTCTTTTTTATAAAAGACCGTGAGAAGAGCATGGCAGTGAATATTATTTATGGAGCACCTAATAAAAATGCTGTGGGGAAATAATTACTGGAAACATCTGACTGTGTGACTGTAAATGCCTGGGCCCCAGCACGCTGATTTAATGGACCACTGCTCTAGTCTGTTATGCCTTGTGCTACTGACTGCAAGCCCCCTGCCCTCCTATTAAACCCCTCACATCGCTGCTAGATCAGGACTGGATTCTGCAAGGTTTGTGGCAATTTTCCAGAGAGGGATAATGTGAGCAGGGGTGACTGTGTGTTCACAGGGAGGCCTGGAGCCAGCCCTGGGAGAGAAAAAACTGCTTCGTGAAGAAATCACAGTGAAAACCTGGAGAGCTTGTGGTTCTGGGACTGAATAATTTTTCATAATCCAGACACCAGGTGCTTTAGGTATTTCTGAAAGTCACTGGTTAGATGCTAACTCTTCCCCTTTTTCTTTTTTTCCAAACCATTTATCATTCACAAGCCACCAAATATTTTCATTTTTGGCAGTTTTTTTCTCTTCAATATCCCTTTATAACCTCCTAAACCCAGTGGCACAAAGCCATGCAGCCTCCCTTCACAAAGGGCACTTCTTACTCAGAAATACTTGCATCCCCTCCACTGTTTCACAGATAGATGCAAAAATGTTAAAATTCACAAAACACCTTGTAAGTGACATGAAAAACACAAGGGTTTGAAGCTCCTGCTTTCATTTGCAAAAACAGTCCTGAAGAAAGACCGGAGGGCTATCATTTAACTGCTACTGCTGACTTGCTAAATGAAGAGGAGAAAGTAAAAGGCAGCTCACTGCCACATTGACAGCAAGAATAAAATCACATCCACTCCTTCTGAACCCAGCAGTTAGCACATTTTCTCGGGGTTTTTTTCTTTTCTTTTCTTTTTTATTGATGGTTTTAATGTAATATTTAAGTTGGAGCTAAAACAGACCATGGAACATTAAATCACTAACAAATGCAAATTTACCTATATATCTGAACTCCATTTTCTCCTACATTTACAAAGCAAAATTCTACCATTTGAACTGCAAGCTCCTATTGCATTTAGTGGGAGGCAGCAAACTCCAGACATTACTTGGAATATACATGCACTTATCTTGTTGTTACAGGTCTCCCTCACAGAACTAAAAGAGAGCTTTAGTACCAGACAGTATCTCTCCGGGGTCATACCCAATGAATAGTGTTTTTTGAAAGGATTATTTCAAAAGAACTCTGAAAAAGAATCTAATGACTTGCAAGCTACAGGATTGCAGCATGGGAGGAAGTAGATAATGGAACATGACAGCAATGCATTTTTCATAAACCCAGTGATTTCTATCATAATGAGAAGCCCATCTATAATTCGGAGAATTCCCCCCCAGAAGGAGACCTGCGCCATTGCAGGAAGTGCACTGGAGTACGAAATGAAACAATAATGATGATGATGTTACTGATGAGTCCCACAGCTCTGTCTTCCCTTCTGTCTCGCTGAGGTTCAGGCAAGAGGAGCCATTCCAATCCCCCTCTGCCTCGGCATCGCTAACCAGAGAAGCTCAGAGCACACATCAGAGACCTCATGATAGATGCGAAGCCCCAGAGAAGAGGCTGCTCTTTATCTGCCGAAAGTTAAGGCCTGCATCTGCTCTCAATTAGCAGGCAATTAGGGGAGTTGAAAACAAACCTGTTTACATTGGCTATGAAGTCTAAAATAATTTGTGAGATGTCAGGGCAGGATATTAAGATGTTAATGATCTTGTTTCTGTACTTTGTTGCGTGCACTGCAGTATCGCATCTTCCCTCCGCGGCTCCGCGTACAGCGCCGGATTGATTGACTTCTGCGAGGGAGAGAAACCCCCAGAGGCTGCTTTGGATGGGAGGAGAAGTTGTGCTTACAAATAATGTATATGGGAGACCTGAGGACAAGGGCTTCTTTGAAAAAAAAAACCAAAAGGGGGTGGATGTTCATTTGTAATTGTGAAATAATGTCATGTCATGGATTACAGCCTTCAGAGGTTTCAACCACAGTCCCCATAGTAAAGGCCCAGCCTGTAACCTCCTGTGAGCGTCAGAAACAGAGACTGAAAAAACCCAAAAAAGGCTGTTTGCAACCCTTTGCTAGACTTATTCCCCCAGCTCTCCCTTCACAAAAGCCCACCCAGGCAGGTGATCATGGCACAGGGAGGCTGTTTGCCCACTGAGACATCTAAGGACAACTGTGATCTCTGAACTTCAACCTAACATCTGAGATAGGGTCCTGCTTATTTCTGTGTCACTTCCTCACAAGTATCTCTTTACACCATTAACTCTTCCAGAAGAAAGTTTTCACCACTGACCTCTCATTTCAGCAGCATCACCAGGGGGAGGTTGCTTAATGTTCAGCTTCTTGGCTTCACTTGGGTCATTTCTGGGCAGCCACATGAAAAAAGGTTTGCACAAACATTTATTCTCCTTGGGCAGAAAATGAAAAGCAGCATCAGTGTCCTTTGTTTCTGAAATCACAGAATTCGTTTCCATCAGCACAATACAATACAAGAAGAGTGGAATTGATGAGGAAAGTGCAGAAACACCTGCCTGGAACGTGCATTTTGTACCTCATTTAATACAATCAGTACATTCTTACTGGCTGCCCACATTAATTCTGTCAAACTTGCAGTGGGGCTTATTGCCATATTGACCTTATATGACACAGTCATCACATCTATCTTTGAGCCACACAAAAAAAAAAATAATTCTAGTAAATAATCCACTCCAAGTTGACAAAATTAAATTTTTACTGTTCCCACTAATGAACCCTGTTACCGTAATTATTTATGTCATGTAAACAGAGCTCTGAATTCACCCTGGCCTCAACAATTCAAAAAGCCAGAGAACAAAAAGTGCACCACAGGTGCCACTGTGCCCTCTTGTGTTCTCCTTTGGGCCATCTCCTCTCTTGTCCTCTTGGCCTTTCTCATCACATGCTATGGATCCAGCTCTAAGAGCCAGGTGCTCAAGCCCCCAGGCTACAAAATAGCTTTAATTACAGTATTAATAGCATTCTGCTAAATCAGAAAAAAAATCCCAAATAGGTCAGTATTTGTGGTTATATTTTTCAATGTCCTGGTGCTTGTTTTCTTTTCAATTTTATGTTTCTTACTGGCATTTATAATGCCTAAGAGACATTCCAGAGGCCAAAATAGAGGTGATCTGATCTTCACATGATATTCCTAACTTTCCACAAAAAGAAATAACAGGAGGAGATCAGATCTACATTATACCAGCCCCAGAGGTAAACCCTTGAGTCTTGACCTCCTTAGATGAAAAGCAGAAGAGCTCAGTATTATTAGTATTTATTGTTATTATCTTAATTGCTACTATTATTAAGCAGTCCATGAAATATATTAATATAAATAACACAAACATAGACACTTGAAACACAAATTCAAGCACAAAGAAAAGACACCTCCTATTTACCAAATATTAAACTAAATTTCTTTAATACTTTCCATTAATAACTCTTTCAGATGCATACTGCATGAGTCAGTAAATACTAAAGGTTAGGATGAATGTGGACAGTATGGGAATGCCAGCTGAGCTCCTTGGTGGATACTTATTATTGAAAAGATTAAAAAAAAGGGGCTCTGTTAAAAGGAAAAATATTATATTAATGTAGATTCTGTAGTTTACGTTCAGATCAAGCCAGTTCAGTTCAAAAGTTGAAAAAATCTCAAACTGTTGCTGGTCCATTTGCTGGTGGAGGGAGCCTGTCCTGCAGTGGGGGGAGAGGGAGCCACAGGCTGACAACTCTGTTCCATGAAGGCTTGGAAAGACACTTCTGTTCTGCAGGGTGCTGGAAAGAAAACTCTTCCAGAACTTTCACAGAAGGAGAATCATGGCCATGGGCATCACAGCTCTCCTGACTGTGCTCCCCTCAGGCAGCCCCACCATGGGGTGCCAGTGATGCCTTGGAGTGGCTACCTGAAAACAGAGGCTCCACAAGATTAAGAGAATAAAAGCAGGTATTTATTTGAAGGGCCTTCAAATGTACGCCTTGGGCAGTCAAGAGGCCACACCCAAGATGGACCCTGGGTCACAAGTTTTTCACACTTTTATAAGTTTGGTTCATTTGCATGTCAGGGTTAATTCTCCAATTATGATTTCATGTAATGATGTAATTACCCTGAGTTTGTTCCCCCTGTCCAGAGGCTCAGTTTACATATTTCAGGGCCTGGGACAAGGTGTCCTTGAGTTCAGGCCCAGAGAGGGTTTGTTATGTCTAACCAGCATGAGAGAACAGCAGCTGACAGGCTGTATGAAGTTTCAGAGTTACACACTAGGCAGTACAGGATCTTAAAAATATAACAGCTAAAACCTAAGGCATCACCAGGCAGTGAACTCTCCTCCATGGCTCCTTCATCCCAGACAAGCCAACCAACATCCCAACATCCACTTGCCAAATCATCTCCCTTCTGCTGCTTCACCCCCTCTCACCACCAGCAGGACCTGGGCAGGCACCAAACCCATTCTAAGCACCCTGGGAGAGTGGAAGGTGTCCCTGCCATGGAATGAGAGGGTCTTTAAGATCCCTTCCAACCCAAAGCTTTCCATGATTCTGTGATTCAGCTGGTGACCATGCAACGAGCTCAACACTTTCACTCCCAGCTCTGTTGACTCCTCACTACCAGGAGTAGTAAAACATGTTTTTGTCAGTAAACTAGAGCACTGTGACTCAGCCCCTGACACACAGGGTGCAGTCACCGTGTGTACAGTAACACGGTGCCATATTTAGAGTTTCTGACCATAACCACACTTGCAAAAACTGAATTAGATCAGCAGCCAGTTTCCCGGACTCCCACTCCTTGTTTCTGACTTCAGGAATTCAGATTATTTGTCTTGTACCAAATAAAGTTGCTTAGGAGATAAAACAGTAAGAAGGAAAAACAGAGGGGCCTAACAATTAGCTTTAATCTGTTCTGTCTTGAATAGATAATGCTTATAGAGGAAAACAGCAGATAGTAAAGACAAAAAATAAAAAATAGCAGCAAATTGAAACTTAACATGAAAATAAACCTTTTCCCTTGATTTTTATTTTTAAACTTTGAATGCTATCCTTAGCAGCATGCAAGTAATTTACAGAAGTTTTGCCCAATCCTCATTAACTATATTTGTCCTCATTAAGGCTGCCTGTAAATGTCAGGATAGGCAGAGGAGAAGACCCACAGAGGAAGGTGTTTGAGTTTGCACGGTGGCTACTGCTGCCTTCTGCACTCAGCTCTCAGGAGGGAATGTTGCAGCTGGCTTAGTTCAAGATATTTTTTTTTCCATAAAGAGCAGGTTTGCTACAGTGTAAAGATTCTCTTACTTAGTTTCCTTTTGTTGGTTTTTTTTTTTTGTTGTTTTTTTCTTTGTTTGGCCTTTTGTTTTGTTTGGTTTTTGTTTTTGGTTTTTTTTTTAAAGAACTTTAGGTATTGCTGATAGGATGAAGAAAGTCAAGAGACTCAATCACACAGGATGTTTTGGGATTAGAGAGGATCAGAAGCTCATGCTATCATTGCAAGAGAGAGTGTTTAACAGTGAGACCAGATGAGATCAAAGATACCTGTCCTGGGAAAAGAAAGGCAGATAAACATCGTCAGTTAGAGAAGGTGACGAGCGCTGGGACAGGGGATCCGGGACATATCAGATAACTCTGACCTAGGTCCCAAAACATCTCCTGCCTGCAAGGAAAGGGAGGCCTATACAGGTGTATTTATTATTTTGTCTACGCTTGTTTCTTTCCCATGCTATTTCAGAGAGAATCACCTGCACACAGCTGCTCCCAGGGAATCGCAGGGATAACACCTGCGGGGTTGGGAGTCTAAGAAGAAAAGCACAGACGTCGAGTCCAAAAGGTCACGGCTGGTCCTGTGGTTTTAGGGCAGCTGCACCACAGAGCTTCACTGCCTCGAGTACCCTGCCAGGCACCGAAGGAGAGAGTGTCCCAGCAGATGAGATCTGGCACAGAGGCCAGGGGAAGTGTAGAGTCTGGGAGAGCTGCCCTGGAGAGCAGGAACTGCAGCCTTTCTGGTGTCCACTCACTTGTCCATTGTCGTTGGCAGAGGGCACAGCACTGGCACACCCCGATCAGGGCAGTACTGAGTGACCTCTGCGTAGCAGAAACTAAGTCAATCCACTCCAAAGGCAAAACTGGGTTGGAAAACTGCTCAGCATATTCTTTTCTTTATTTTTTAGTCATTCTTTTAATGAATATACACAGCTTCTATGAGGATGGGGTTTTGTTTTGTTTTGGTTTGGTTTTGGTTTTTTTTTCGTTTTTATAGAAAAAATCACAGAATGGTTTGGGTTGGAAGTGTACTTAAAGATTGTCTAGTTCCAACCCCTTGCCATGGGCAACGATGTCACCCTGTAGATCAGGTTGCTCCAAGTCCCATCCAGACTGGCCTTGGACACTTCCAGGGATGAGGCAGCCGCAGCTTCTCTGGGCAATCTGTGCCAGGGCCTCACCATCCTCACAGGGAAGAATTCTTTCCTAACAACCAATCTAAATCTCCCCTTTTTAGTTTAAATGATTGCCCCTTGAAAACAAAAGATAACAGTAAAAATGGTCATAAAAGGAAATTGGCTTTTGCCCTGTTTGGATTCGTTTAAGTGCTGGGTTTTGAAGAATCCTCTTCTATCAATAGCAATAATAGACCCTACAGACCTGATTCCTTTGGGTCCATTTCCAGGGCAGGGAAACAGTTGTGTCCAGCTATCCAGCTGAGACTGAAACAAGAAAAAAATCAGAACTGTGACAATTAAGACACTTAGCAACATTGCTACTTTACAGCAGACCCCAAAAATCCTTTAGGTGGCCTCCCTCTCCTTTCCACCCTCTTCTCCACTACAAAAAGCCCAGAACTGCTCTGGGTCACCCGCCAGCTCTCTGGAGGCTGGCAGCTCCAGGAGAGGGGGCTGGCTGGCTCTGGTCTCTCTGTTTGTTTTCTGGGAAGTCAGGCTTGGTCAAGTGGAATGAATCTTGTGTTCATTTTAAGAAAGTTTATATTTGACTCCGGTAGGGCTGGGGAGGAGGTGAATGATAGGAAGGGGAGGGAAGGACCAGAGACCTTGTGGGGCTGCCCCCACAACACCACAAGCAGCCCCATGGCCAAGGCAGCAAGAAGATGAAGCAAAGTACCAAAATCAAACATTCCTGTTGTTGTCTTTTCTTTCTTCAAAGCTGAGAGATGACTCTGAAGGTAAATCCAGCTCTCACTCCACAACTGACCTTGTAGATCATGAAAAAATGTAAACTAAATCCCCTACTTTAAAAAATCATCTTATAAACTGTGGAAAAAACACTTCCTAATGTCGCAGCACAACCTGACTCATCCTGCAGTAACAATCTCTATTTGCTACCCACACCTTGTGGAATTCAAAGTCTCATCTGCCACTGCTGCCTGCAAGACAAAGCAAGGGGATGCTTTTTTCATGCAGTTCTTGGAGCCATTCTGCTGGGACAAGGCACAGAGTGGAAGTGGAGAAAGGAGCTGAACTAGCCTGCGCTTTCACACCAGTTTTGCACAGCTGTATGAAGCACTTCTAAAGTATTTTTAAGCTGTATCCTCAAAGCAGCATACCAGAAAGAGCTGATGCAAATCCGCGGCTTTGCATCTTTTGCAGGGCATCATTCCCTGCCCGGGAACTGTGTGGAGGGAGTGTCAGCAATCCTGCCTTGGCTGCTCGCAGAGGAAGCAGTAAATGGAGATGCTCTGTGCAGACTCCACATTCCCCATGCGGTGTAAACCAAAACCAGTTCCTGCAATTCTCTGCAATAATATAGAAGGTTTGCTGGCTGCTTCTCCCATCCGTCTCCTGTGGGTATAGACTCCTGGCCTCTGAGGAAACCGAGAATGACATCCTTCTAGATTTATAATCACAGGGATTTATAAAATACAGTGTTGTTGTTAGGTGCCTTGGAGCGAAAGGGGAAAATAAATAAATAAACTACATGGGCGTTGCCACCAGAAAAAAAAAAAGAATCTGATCTCAATCAACCAACCACATTTACTACTCTGCATCCATGGCCAGGCTCACTTCATAAACCATCCCCGTCAGCCCTTCATTCTTTCCAATACTTCTTAGGAGCATCCATCTTCTTCAACACAACATCCCTGATTTCAAAAGCCAGACACAAATTAATTCCGGGAATCCTACGGCAGGGAGGCATTAAAACCCATTTAGAGGTTTCTGTGGAAGCCTCTCTCCATGCCTATTTCAGGCAGCTCAGCCCCGGCGTGGCTCGCTGGAGCCAGCCTGGAGGAGCAGGAGGTCACAGGTCTGCGGCAGACTGAAGGATATTCCAGCCTGGGATGAGGCAGCCACCGAGGGGATGTCTCTGTGGAAGGCTGGGAGGAGGACACTGGGCAGATCTCTCTTGTAGGGAACTAAATCTAATATTTCTTTTATTTTCTTTTTAACTTGTTCATTCTAAGTCAAGGCATTAATTCTCATAGGGTTCTTTTCCAGAGACCAGCTGCCTTCAAGATTTCTACTACAGCTCTCCATGGCTAGGGAGAAGAAAAGTGGAATAAAAAGGAGGGGCAGTTGAACCTCTGTGTTCAGAAGAAATGTGCCTAACACATCTCCTGGGGTCTGAAGAAAGAAAGAGGCTTCCTGTAGATTTGGGGGGTTAAATTACCCCTCAGGGTTAGGTGTTAAGAAGCAGCTCTCCTTCCAACATGTAAATGTTTATTATTGTTAAATATCTCACTGGTTCTCTTTTCGAGTGGCTGTGCTGAGATGTGCAAATGGCTGGGAGGACAAGGACAGGGACCTGTCCCCTGACTCACCTGGCCTGCAGTTGGGAGGGTCCACGGGTCACACATCAGCTGCACCACAGTCACTGGATTGCACTTTAGCAGCTGGCACAGAGCATTACAGCACATTTTCTTCTCTTTAGCTCATAAAAATCATGAATTTTGTCAATAACCCCACCTATTTTTATATTAACTTTATGGGGACATTTTTTTTTCCGGGTATTGTCAAACCATGCTTCAGACAATCCATGGGTAAAATAAACATTTCCTGAAGATACATTTCCTTCCTTTGTGCTTCAGAAGAGGAAGAACACCTTGTCCTAAGCGGATATGGTGAAAGGTTTGGGTTGTTTCAGGGAATTGACCATCGTTTGGAGCTAGGCTCATTTGTGACTTACCTGCTATTTTTAAGAGCAGAGAAGAGCACTCAGTGTCATGTCCACCTTTTAGGACTGCTGTGGTCAATACTCAACAATGGCCTCCAAACCCCCTGGATCCACACCCACATCTGCAGTGGATGTTGCTAAACACCCCCCATCTTCAGCAAGGACCAACCCAAAACCTCAGCCCTGCTGGTTCCCCCAGCATTGGGTGTGTTTGAACCAGCCACTGATGCTATGTTCATATTGGTTTATGTCCCTTCAGGAACTACAAGCTGAAGCCAAAGTGACAATTGGTACTCAGGGAAAATAGCTGCTGATAAAAAGGATGAGTTGCTGTGTTACAGTTGACACCCTCCTCACGCCAACAGCCAGGATTTGGGATGAAGGTGGCAGAACTCCCCAGATATTCAGGTGTTGTGATGAACAAGAAACAAAGCCTATTCCAGCCATCTGGGGGAGCCAGCCCAACCACAAAGACACAGAGGAAAACCTGAAAAAAGACATAAAAACTTATATTCAGAGGGGAATAGTTCTTACCAGTATTTCTCCCCCCAACTATTTATATGATATTGTAGTGTATATGATATTTGTAGTGGCAGGACAAAAGGGAATAATTTTTAAACCAAAAGAGAGTAGGTTTAGATTAGATATTTTGAAGAAATTCTTCCCTGTGAGGGTGCTGAGGCCCTGGCACAGGGTGCCCAGAGAAGCTGTGGCTGCCCCATCCCTGGAAGTGTCCAAGGCCAGGTTGGAGGGGCTTGGAGCAACCTGGTCTAGTGGAAGGTGTCCCTGCCCCAGGGGGGTGGAATGAGATGATGTTTATGATCCCTTCCAGCCCAAACTTTTCTGTGGTTCTGTGATACTTCTGCATTGTGGGAGTCAGCAAAGTGAGATTGCAGTGCAACACACTGATATTTTCAGTCCAGACATCGATAGAATAGACATTTTTTAATGGGTGGAGATGGGCAAAAGAGTATTATTTAGAACCCCTGGAGGCCTAGGATTCAGACAGCTCATTTTAGTAGATTTTAGGGCTCCATTAATATTTTCCTTTGTGTTAGTCAAAGGACAAGACTTGTTCTTGCCTATTATAGAAACCTATAGCTTGACTTTGGCAAGCCCACTTTAGCTGGTTACACCTCAGTTTCCAAACTACACCAGGAGAACAGAGAGCTATCTGCCTCCTTACACACCTGGGGCTAAATGCTTTTTGACCATAACAGACAGGAACTGCTATTAGAAATCTGCCTTACAGACCATGTCTACAAATGCCTGAGAGGACAGGCTCAAAAGCAACATCTCAGGGAACAGGAACTAAACGCAAAGGAACAGAAACTAAATTCCTTGAAAGATCTATAAGGAAAAAAACACAACAGACACATTAATTATTTAGCAAAACTCAGATGTCCATTAATGGCCACTTAGACAGTGTTTTGGCAGGATATCCTATTTACTGTACCGCTCTTGTGTGCCTGTAGCTGCCCATTTTGCTTTGGTGTGTTTGTGAGACATTTCTGCTCCTGTCAATGGGGTGAGGCTCTGCAGCTCCCCAGCTCCTTATGGGCACTCCTTATTACCATACCAGCTCCAAAAGCCAGCACCCAAAAAGCCTTCCATGGACCACTGAACAGCAAAATGAAGCCATCAGCCCTGGGAAGAAAGAAACTGTGGCAGATTTATATTTTTTTTTCAGCTGTAAATCAGTGAAGCCTCATTTTACTAAAATGCAGGATCAGATCCTTGTCTCTGCCACCCAGCAAAGCTTTGTAAGGTGACAGAGATCAGGATCTGGCCAAGGAACACAGAAAGCTTGGAGAAGTCATATTCCATGCTCTTGGGTGCCGCCTGCAGGCTTTGGAACTTCAGGTTTCAAACCCACATTGAATGTAGGCACTTGTGGAATAAAAAGGGGACTTATTACATTAAAATTCTAGAGAAACCAAGGCTTGAAAATATGAGCTTTTTTTGAATCAGTTTTGAGTAAGCAGAAGATGAGGTGGACATTTTTTTTCTCACAATGAGTC
Source organism: Dicrurus megarhynchus (assembly GCA_013399195.1). NCBI lineage: Eukaryota > Metazoa > Chordata > Aves > Passeriformes > Dicruridae > Dicrurus > Dicrurus megarhynchus. The sequence goes on from VXAD01003976.1 coordinate 888,145, forward strand.
TTCATGATGATTTAAACCCCCAAAATAAAATTTAATTAACAAGCCAGAGGGCCGTAAACTCAAGGAGATCAGCCTGGGAGGAAACACATCCAGGAATATCCCCAGATGTTGCTCTCTCTAACACAACATTCTGCTTTGACGAGGCCTCACAGACTGTCAGCCACACAAGTGCCTTTGAGGATACTCATTCCAGCCCCAAAAGGTAGACCACATACAGAGACTTACAGAGTTGCTGCTATTTTCAAGCTCTTTTTTCCCTTTTTTTTTTTTTTTTCCCCATTCATTTTTGTAATGCTTCATGCTCCTGGACTACAGAAGTCCACAGGCTCTGGCCTCAGTGTCCACAGACAACCTCATCAAAGTTGTGATAACAGAGCAGGACGGGAATGTGCCACCTGGTCACACGGATTGGAGCTACCTGCCCGTGGCCAAGGGCTCTCCCGGAGGTCTGGCACCATCAGTGCCTTCCTTCACCCCTTTGTTCTCTGGCTTTTTCATGAGACCTCGGAACGGTTTCCCAAAAGGCTCAGCATTTGTTCTGGCAGCCATCCATATTTTGCTTCCTCGCGGTCCTCTGGGTCTGAGGCTGCCGCTGTCTCCCCTCCTGCTCCCGGTCCCACCACTTCCTCCCCACGTCCCGTGCCTGAGGTAGGACTCAGCTCGTAATGACCCAGTTAAACAAACACAGGTTACTTGTTTACGGAACACACTGCGCTCTCAGAGTCCAAAGCAGCTCAGAGGGGATGTGGGGGCCCCTCCTTGGGTAAGTAAAAGTAGTTTCTGGTGCTCAGCTCACTTGGGCTGTGCTGGGGATGTGGGATTTGCCCTGGGATTGTGTGTGCAGTGGCTGTAGGGAATGGCAGCACCTCCTGCTCCCCAGGAGCGCCACAGGGGATCCATCAGGGGCACAGGAGGGTGTGGGGTGGGCGACCCAGTCCCTTGTATGGCCCTTTGTCTGTTCCGAAACAGGTGATGAGTGGAAGGTAAAACAGAGGGGGAAGGAGTCAAAAAATTTCAACAGGGGAAAAATTGATTTACCTTTTCTGATGATCTCAGACCTGGATCCTGGATGTTTTGACCTGTGACATTGATGGCCATTAAAATGTAGCTTTCAAATTCCTATTTTCTTATTAAAAAAGAAGGTTGCTCCACCCACCTTCCCCAGTCAATAAATACCCATTTCTATAAAGAACAGCAGGTTTTTTCAAAATAGATCCATAATGGTTTTCATGGTTTTGCCAGCCTGTTTCAAACTGCAAATACTGATTTGGTTTTAAAATTTATAGAATCATAATAAATTTGGAAAGTGACTGGTTTACTGGTTATTTGAGTTTTTCTTCAAACTTTAAAACTGGGGGTTATATGTCTTGTATAAATGTAAAAGAAGAATGAAAAGAATAAAAAGAGGGAATAGGAAAAATCAACAAGAAATACAGAAACGCTAAGTCTGTAAAAAGACTATATTAATTTTAAATCTTTTTTTTTCCCCAGAAAAATGAAACCTTTTACTACTCTAAGAATTTTTCATGGAAATTGCTGCATTGTCCACCCGACTATACTCAACTTAAAAAAAATTGTACTTCAAGAATACATTTTAACCATCACTCATAAAATACAGTCTTTTCTCCTTTTCAGTGCTTCCTCTCATACGTCAAGTCTCTGCCAGAAGTTCAAGGCCCTTCTCACTGAGGAAGAAAAAAGGGAATGAGACAGAAGCGAGAGCGAGTGCGAGCGAGATTGAAAAAGGAGGAGACAGGAACAGCCCTGACACAGCAGAACTGGGAATGGTTCAGTGTCCTGCTGAAAATCTCCAGAGGGAGCCACCAAAATCCATCAGTGTCCCAAGTGCCTGGCCAGTTGGGGTTTTTGGGGCACAGGAAACATCAGCTGGGCAGGGAGGCAGCTGGCAGCACAGCAGAGCTTGCAGGGATGCTGGGCCCAGCACCAGGAGCATGCAGGAAACAAAACCAGCAGCAGGCACCGCACGGGTGCAGCCCTGAGAGGTCCAGCTGCACTTAGGGATTGACACAGGGCTGGGCAGGGGGAAAGGGGGAAGAGATGTCCAGTTGGCAATCACCAATTAGATGTTGGATTTTAATAGGGGTCTGAGTGATATGTTGTTTCTGCTTTAGGTTGAAACTTCTCTCTTACTGCCTCTTCCTCTAGAAAGAAAAACACCAGCCAAACCCTCTAAAATATTGCCATTCTTCCTATTAGGAGATTTTTCTACTGAAAGAGGAAGACTTAGATCTAGAAGGGTTTAGGGAAAGCATTAGGATTTCCTTTCTCCTCTTATAGAAATCCAGAAACTTGAGTGTTAACATCCATGTGAGAACGTGTGGGAGCAAACAACATGGACTAAAGGTCTATCTTTAAGGAGAATATTTTCATCCAGAGGATCCCAGTGAACTCTCCACCACCACTAACACTAATTTTACTGGAGAACTATGAGCCCACAGTGAGTAAAGAATAGGCAAGACACCAAAAGCAAGGTCCAAGGAACCAAACAATGTCAAGAACTCCAGCGGAGGGGATCTCTGTGGGTAAGTGCAGCCTACCTGTGCTGGCTCCAGCAGCATTCCAACCAGTGCCAAGCCCTGTAGCTGTATCAGCACAGCCCACACCTGTTCCTTTAGTGTCAAAAATCTCCTTTTTACCTCAGCTTGTTATGGATCTGGTCTTCTGTTACTTTTGAAATCAGCAGGAAAAATCTGGTGGGGGAGAGGATCAAATCTATTTCCCTGTCTCCAGCTTGTACTAAATGCCTGACTATCCTCGTGCAATGCAACCTGAAGGCCTCCACTATGACCAGTCCTATTCCTTCAGCCACTTGGCTTATTCTCTGGTGTTTGTATCCTGGAGTCCCAGCAGCAGCAAAAACAGCTGCCAACATCCTGGGAATATCTGCCTTGGAATCTCAACTACTGTGTGAAGCTGCTGCTCTCCAGTTTGAGATTTGTGTTTGCAAAGGAAATCTGTCCAACAACAACATAGAGAGAGGAAAAAAGGAGGAAAAAGGGCTTTATATAACAGAATTAACAGAGCTGTTGCAATAGTAACGTGAAGTTAACAGGCAACTTTTCCTCCTCCTTCTCTGCCCCCACCCCAATCTCCTCCTCTAACAGCAGTTTCATTTGTTTTTGTTTCCAAGCTTCTTTTACTGGCCACTCACACAGCCCCGCTCCCTTTGTCTAATTTGGATCTCGAACTTCCATGCAACAGACTCTTGCTGTAACTGTAAATCTTTTTATGGCCCTTCTGCCTCTGAACTGTAAAAGCAATGCCACTGTAAGCTGCCTAAATGGGTCGTAAATCCACTTAGTGCACTGAATGAGGGAAAAAAAAAGATTTTAAGGGAAAGAAGGAAAAAAAAAAGGCAAACTAAGGTGGCTGGAGGGACACAGGGGAAAAAACCCCAAGAATGTACTTGCTAAATGGAACCAAAATAACAGGAGTCAAAGGGAAAATATGAACACTGAGGTGGGGGTAAGGATGAAATAATGCATCTTGGTGGTAAAAACAAACGGCTTCTGCAGGGCTGCTCAGTTCATTAACACCCAGCGGTTTACGGGACGACGTTGGTTGCCCTCTCCGCTCCTGTTGGCACCGCTGGGATCTGGGAGCACCAGGAGAGTCTGTGAGCCTGCTAGCAGCTAATAGACTCTTTTTCCACTGGGTGGTCCAGGGACTGGTATCTGGGTCTAATTCCAGCTCTTTTGCAGTGCCTGACTTCCAGGTTTAGTCGTGGCTCTGCATCTCAGTTTATTCCATCCTGTAAATGGGAGATAAAGATATTCCCCTTGTTTGCAAACTGTTTTGAGAGCTGCTCAAATGCCACCAAGGAAGGGGCAGAACCAATTCCTGTGGCAGTCAATAGCAACAGTTTAATTTGTTTCTGTAGAAGCAGAGCTAGCCCAAAATGGGCCACTTTTGTCTGTGTAATTTATTGCATTTATCACCATGGTATCTGAGCTCTAAGAGTATTATCCAAATTCCACTGAATTCACCGAGTGTCTTTCCACTGCTTTCAATAAGTTTTGGATTTGACCCCAAAGTCACTAAAAAAACCCAAACCTGAGGAATATGTCAAAAGAATGTAAGTGGGTGTGAGTTGAAATTGAGGAGTTTGGAGACGGGAATATGCAGAACAGTAGCTATTTAAAGACCAAGTTTGCTACTGAGTGTTCCCTTTTAATAGGGTTATATAAATACATTCCCGTCTCAATACATGTGGAAAAACAGGCAGTGAGGTGAGACTCTATTGCTTTATTTCTTATGGGAAATATTGTGCATAGCTAAACTACCTCTTCCCCTTTCCTCACCCACCACCCACAGTCCCTGGAAGCCTTCAGCAGCTGTGTATGGTGTGAAGAGGCACATCCGGCAGCACCGAGAGAGTTAAAAATTTCACAGCTCTGCCCTTAAAATAAAGCCCCTGTTTTCACTGCATTCTCACTTTGCCTTACAGACTTGATCTGAATTTTGGCACTCAACATGTCAGAATGAGAGGGGAGACTGGTTATGCCTTTTATTATTATTATTTTATTGGTCTGCTTCTTTGCAAGGAAAAGAGGAGGGGCAAAAATGTTCTTGCTTGGCTTTCTGTGAAGACCAAATGAATTTCAGTACAGCTCCCCCCCCAGAAAGTCACTGCCCAGGTGGGCACCAGTGGGCATCTCAATCCCCATTCTCAGGACAAAAAGCCAGTGATAAAAGAGAACTGAGAGGTGAAGCCTCTCTTTTTCCCCAGTACCATGTGTGCAGTGCGCTGGCCGATAGCTCGGGTCAGGAGATGCTGGTACTATAACTTAAAAGAATACTATTAAAATGATGGACATCTTTGACTATGAAAGGTGGGGACTGCACCTGGACAGTAATTACATTTCAAAGGAAATCCATCTGGTATTTTATTGCTTATTTTCTCCATGCATTTTGTGTAGAAGAACAATACAAGGGCTGGAATATTTCATATCGGGAGACTCCCAAAAAGCTGTTTGCTTGGTCAGGCCAATCAGCTACACAATTTTTTTCAATATTATGTCAATTAAGGGTAACAATTGGAATATATTATTTTTTTAAAACCATCCTAAAAACACTGGCACAGCTCCTTGGAGAAGGCAAACTCCAGCAGGTGCTGTGGAGCTCATATACAGAAAAGCAGTGAAGTCTTCAGTGTCTAGAAAGTTTTACAACTACAGCTGAAGTCAAGGGAATCTAATTTTTGCCATCACCAGAGCGAGTGCAATCAGCTGCACTGAGGACTGAACCCTGCCTGCAGGTAGGGGCTGGGCAGTGGGACACAGATGTCACAGGGTGTAGCACAGGACAGTGAGGGGGGGATCCTTTGGCAAGGTGAGAAGCAGCTCCAAGAAAAGACTGCTCATGTTTTAATAACACCAAGCTAGAGCTGGATTGGGCCTGTCTGCTTGCAAACAACCATGCCTGTATATTACAAAGAGCACATTTTAAAAGAAAATCTATATAAAGTCTATCAGTCTTTAAAGACCCTGAGAATGCAGCAACAGTCTTAAAATAAAATCACACACAGGCAGAGCGACCTGATGACAAGACAACCTCTCCTTCACTGCCAGCTCAAGGGATTGTGTTAATTCCTGTGAATGTATCACAGGTCTCAAGATGACTGATGCTTTCATTGCCACCTTGGCCTCAGCCATTAGATGATTGTTATGAACCTCAACTTTCATTTTCAAAGTTTTAGCTGTCACCACTCAAATAAACAATGAAAACAAAACTTAGAGGGAAAAATGTAAGGTAAACCCTACAGAAAAGCAGAAGACAATTTAAAAATATTATTATATTAATTATTTCTTACCTATCTTGAACTTTTAATGATGATGTTTGATGGCTAGAATAGAGGTTACTGGCTAGCTGACAACAGCACTGTTACTGTAAATGAAACCCATGCAACAAAATTTGGCTATAACCCACACTTGCTTTAAATTTGTGCAACCTCTAGTACAGAACCAGGAAACAGTCACAGATTTAATTTACTTTTCACTTCTGATGCTCTCTGCATATTGTGGGGGATATGGTTTTGGCAAGGAGTTTGCATTTATTAGCACGTATAAATATACCAAGAATGTTTGGTCTTGCTGTTAAAGCTCAGATCTAGAAGACAGGAATATGTCAGAAGCGGAGTGTCATTTTTAAAAGCAACCTTCAAACCCATGTATTTCTCTTGAAATACCTCACAAGTAAACCAACTGCACCCAAAAGAGTTCAGGAGGCAGAAATTAGACATAACCGGAAATATTATTTTTAAAAAACTATTTTATTATTTCTAAGATTTGGAAAACTGATTCATGATTTCTAAATATTTGGCATTGCAAATACTGCTGTTAACTGCTTGTTGTTGTTTCACATAACAACACCCAGGTGCAAGGACAGATTTCTGTCTCTCTAACTAAATAGGGGAGAGAAGATTTATTGAAATAATGTGCAGAGCCATACTTCAGCAGCCCAGGTTCAATAGCAGATGCTGGCACCCGGTCTCCCTGCCCATTCCTGTGTTGACATCCCTGCAGGCATCACAAGACCGAGCATCCCAGGGCACTGCAAGGTGTTTTGGAAGATTCAGGTGAGAGATTTTGCTATGAACCATCCTATGTGACCCTGGCATAGATAAGCCCAGGTCCCCTGGGAGAAGGGTAACATCACGCTGGAGAGAACAACGTGGCAAGAGATACTAAAAATATTCTTATTTCTGAAGTTTTCAAAAAGCTGTTTAGAAGTGTTATAGTTCAGAGAAGCCCTTTAATTCTGCCTTAAGCAGGCTAAAAAACAAAAGAGATTTGGATGAAGATTTGTGCCTAGCTCTGAACTGCCTCTTTATTTCTGCTTGCTTTGTTTTACTCCTTTTGCCAATGTTTAGGATGAGAACAATTTATTTTGGGGTCGGCCTCAAATTTCTTGTTCATGTCAGTTTATTTTGGATCAGATTCCTAAATTCATTTACATCCACACACAACCTACCCACACTACTGAAGGGAAGAAGCTTCCTCTCAGCTCGAGGAGAACCTGCTGCCGACAAACTCCTTCTCCTCTGGACCATAACCTTTGACTCCTCCTGTGGGGGAGAAGGGAGAAATGCAATCAGGTGCAGAATTCTAATACGTCCCTCCGGGGTGTCAGACATCCAATTTCCAAGCAACCATTGAAAAGTCCATATGGAATTTCATTTTTAATATGAAGCAACAAGGAACAGGAAAACCCAGCGGTGAACACATGGCGTGTGTTACTCCTGCCTGCGGGCTCGGGACGGGCTCTGAGCCTTTCCAGGTGCTCTCCTCTGCACAGAGCATGAGCTGTGGGGAGCTTCAGCACGCTTGGGGTGCTCTTACACTTTGTTATTATTATTCTAACTAAGAAACTAGCTGCTTGGTCCAGTTGAGGAGGGTATGGCTTTGAGACAGATGTGGAAGTAATCTGAAAGCATGAGGGTCAGGCAGTGGAACACTTCCAAGATTATATGAAACATTAAGCAAGTGAATGGAGAACATTTATTTTCTCATCTCATATTCCACACCAACACTGGATTTCTCAGGCTTATCTCCATATCTGCATTATAACTGAACACTAATTGTGTTTTCCTCTGTATTTTTTCCTGTAGATCAAAAAGTTCCCATCTAGAGCCTCCCCTTTCAATACCAAAGAGTTGGTTTTTTCCACCTCTGGCATCAGCTGAGCAGCCAGGAGCTGGCTGAGACACTGATGGACTGCAGGGACACGCCGCAGCCCATGGACCTCTGGAAATGAAGATGAAATGAGGCTCCATTGTGTGCAGCACATTGATAAGATTTTGGCCCCCATTTCAGTGTGACCCAATAGGTTTAAATTGCTTCATTTCTCAGCCAGCCAAGAGCAAATGGGTGGTAGATGTGATATGGCTGTTCGCTGGAAATCACCCTTGATTGATTTACCTTCTCCTCCTCCGCAGTGTACGGGCTCAGTATGGGGCTGGGGCACATAAATTACAGAGAAAAAACCTTTCATGGTTGTGTATAGTCTATATATGTTGTCACCCCATCAGAGGAGAAGCTTTTATGAAGTATTAGCTCTAAGTGTATACAGAATAGAAATGATAATTTTTATTTGCTTGTCAGAAGCTAAGTCACATTTCAAAGTGATATTTGTGTGTTAAAATCAAATAGAACCAGGTAACTTTGATCTTTTTTTTAGTTAAACAACCAGAAAATGCTGCTGGTGGTTATAAAAAACAACAAGAGAGTTTTTAGGAGATTTTTTGTTTGTTTTTTTGAAAATAAATAAGAGCTGTGAAATTCAAAAATTTTCAGTTTTCGCTAACAAGATTTCAACAGTTTGGGATTTGCTTTTGCCTTTTTTGAAAGAAGATACAAAGATGTTTCATTTTAATGTGTTTGCAGAAAAAAAAAAAAAAAAGACATTTCTACCAGCACTGTTACATTGTTATTCCTGGGGGCTGAGTAACAAGAGATTGGAGAACTACTCCTAAGAATCATTTGGGTGATTTATAAACTTCACTGTGATTGGAACATGGCCCTCGTTTCAGGCTGTAATACTCACACTGCCACCCCCTAGTATTGAGAACACTCACATGAACACAGATTAAAAAGAATTGAGATTAAAATCAGCGAATAAAGACAAGGGGTGGGTTTCTCTCGGGTTTGTGCAGCACACGAGAGCAGGGTCCTGACTCCAGACTGCATTTCCCCAGGGACACAGCAGTGACATTTGTACAGGCACACAGCAGCAGGAACTGGGCACGGAGCAGGGTCTCTGCTCCAGGCTGGCTGGGACACACTGGAGAGCCAGGCTTTGGCTGGGAGAGGCAGCTGTGAGAAGAAAAAGGGAGGGAAGGATCTTGCAGGCCTATGCTTAATGTTCATTAAAACTGGGGTTTAGATCAGGTAAATTTGGACAAACACGCAAGGTGAGATTTTTAGATCTTTTATCTGAATATTGCAGCTTTCAGGACACTCGTAGTGCACCCATCTCTAAGTAATCTGTCTCAAAGTGATTTTCCATCCTTATGCTTAAAACTTCAAAACCACCCCAAGTGGGAAGACTGCTTTTTGTCCATACCAAAGTCAGCTCCCACTGAAGGCAATGATTTCCCCCCCTCTCCCCAAGGTCAGTATAGATTTACAAGATTCCGATCTATTTTAACATTTTAATGTCCCCTCAGTTCTGAAATCTGCTGTGCTTCTCTGGTTACTGTAGGGTAAATAGTGCGTAACTGCTGACTGCACAAACCCCGGAGAAAGTTACCACCACAACATTTGATAACTAATAGTTACTAGCAAAATTCCACTGTTCGTATCAATTTGGTGAAAGAAGAAGGGAAACTGATATATTTGAACCATAAAATATTACTCATCCAATGCAACATGAACTCCTGCAGCATAAAGACCATCCTTGCAAACCACTGCCAGAAATCCCTGCCAGTCTCCCAGGATCCCAACCAACTCCTCCCCATTTTCCCCAACCCAACCAAAGCTCTGCACTGAGCAAAGCACACCTGCCGTAAATCTCAGAGCATTACCAGCTCTCAGCACAAACTGGTAATGCTGTGCCTGGGGGATGATGTATGGGGATGTCACCAGCTCCCTCTCCTCCAGCACATGCCCCTTTCCCCTCTTGCAGGCATTTTTTATGGGCTCCAGTGACTCAGGCGTTCCAGCTCTCCCAGCCATCCAGCTGGGTGACAGGAGGCCGGTGGCAGCCGTCCCCTGCGGCCGGTGGGGACGCGAGGCTGCAGGAGGGAGGCAGGAGCTGGGCGTAATTAACGGGACAATTGAATGGGTTATGCCTCTCTGATTTCAATTAACCTCTGAACTCTGCGGTGACAAGATCTCATGGTTACCAACTAACTTCAGCAAAAACCAGATGTGATAACTGGTTAATCCAAGATCTCAGGGTATAGTTGGGGTTTGACGAGGCTCTTCTCACATCACTTGATGCTCACCGAAAGAAAAAGGAGCAACTGTGGGTCTGATTATTGTATCGGAGCTGGAGTCTGATTTGTTCCCATTTCGAATCAACCTCAGGATTCAATAATGGAAGAAAAATTAAGTCAAGAAACCCAGAGAAATATATTAATGACATTAAAGATGCAGGCTTTTGAAGCCTGAAAAACAGATTAACGTATACAGACAGACAAATAAGAAAAGATATCTTTGTTGAAGAAAGACTGAGATAAGCACAGAGCTGACATCAGGGAACAAACCAATCTGGCTGTGTTAGGAATAGAGCCTCCTATTATTTACTCATGTATGTTAGAGGACACTTTTCAGTTTTAAAATCAGCACAGAGTTTTAGAGCTTCGATACAAGAGGTTCTTTTAAAATCCTCTATGAACTACAAAGATTTCTAACTTACAACAAAGCTACAACTAAGAATTAATATCAATCAAAGGAATGCAAATTTTTAAATTAAACATCTTTTGCACTGTTCTGCCTTTTAAATTCAGACACTAGAGAGAAAAATCCTGGTTTTGCCGGCCTTTCTTTTCAATATAATTTTGTCACTTAAATTGTTGACCCTCTTTGGTTATTGGAATAGGTTTAATTCTGCTATCACGAGTAGGGCTGTCACGGCCAGAGGATAAACTGTTATCACTTTGCCTATTGGCTTAAATTAATTTGCTCTTAATATTTAAGCAGTTATAAATGAAAAACTAATCTGAATTTATGATTTTAGAGCCTGCATTTTCATGTAGTTGCAGTTACAGCACCAGGTATGAGAGACACAGAAAGGTGTTGAAGCAAAAGCAAAGGTTACAGTGCAAAAAAGATTATAAATACCAGAAACCAGGACCAGACTCATAACATCCCAAACAGATGTGTTATCCCATAAGCAATTCCAAGCAAATTTGGGAAAAAGAAATCAGTGCTGATGACTGGATAATAAACCTCAAATACATTAATAAAAATATCAATTTAAAAAGAAAAAAAATGCAGAAAGATTAAAAATTTATTTAAAAAATCCACTGACTGAACAGTGCAGACTATTGCCAACCTCTACTAAGACTTTGTTATGCAGTTCTTTGTAGCTTAAATACCACAATTCATCAAATTAATTGCAAGCCTGCAAATTCCTTATTCATAACAGTAAATAACAACATCTATTAAGTAACTTCTTGCAATGAAAATCTCACTGCCTGGGCTGATATTATGATGTGTTTTTATCCTAATGGATTTAAAGCACCTACAGTAAACAAGAGCCAAAAGTCAAAGCTCTTTTAAAGCAAAATATACCATTTTTAATATGTAAGAAATTCCTTTTGGACACTTGAAGATGCCCATGTCACAGCAGGCTTCAGCTCCTTACACGTTATCAGCCCTATCTAATAAAGGTTCATGTGAAAGAAGCATCTGGCTCTTCTCACCTAATCAATAACATTCAGGAAAAGTCCCTTCTTCCAGCAGCAGCATAAATTACCAGATATATGCAAATAGACTTGCTAATGTTAATTGCCAGGGCTGATTGGTGATTAATTTTTTGATTATGATCAATCATTCCGCACGAATTTTAATAAGACATTCCAGGCAATCTGCAAATTGATAATAATTAGGGATCCCAACCGGTAACACATCCACGGCCAACTAAAACACATCCCTGTGACTGAGCGTGTTCTGTGAACAACAGGCTCCAGTCTGGAAGAAGAGAAAAGGGATTGATCAAAGGCTCCAGAGCCTGCTGGGACCATGGTGTCACCTCCAACAAGAAGCTCCTTTTTTGCCAGTTTTAGGCAAGATGGGGTTTGGCATCCTCTAGCACAACCGGCCACCTTCTTCGTGTCCCTCACACAGTCAGAAATTAAATGGGAGTTTCAACTCCATGACAATGCCTTGGAAATGTCACCTCAATTCGCAGATTTCCAGATGGGAAAATACACATAAGATCCCAAAAAAAACCAACCAAAAATATCTCTCAGAGCAGTCCTGCCAGACCTGCAGGGAACATGCTTAAAGGCAGCACACAATTAGATTTTCAGGCCCTGCAAATTAAAAAAGGGCCAAACAGAAGGTTCATACAATATCTTTTTATTTTCTTTCTAGTGCACAGCAGGCAGCAGCACTAAATTTTTAGCAACAAGAGAAATGTTTTCCCTGTGTGACGCTTTTTTGTGGACTTTATGGAGAAAGTTCAGACATTGCTGTAAATACAACAGCTCAAAATGCAACGTGATTAATAATATTTCCTTTTAGAAGGAAGACTCAGGCAAACATAAATATCCTCATACAACACTTTAAACCCAAACACTACTGCTGTCTACAAACCAGAAAGTGCAAGTGGCTGGAAGAGAGCATGAAGTTTTCTAAACTTTCAGAGCAAGTGTTTGACTTTGCTCTGCATTCAACTTGGACAGGCAGACCTTGACACCTGCGAAGAGAAGCTGAAAAGGCATTGCCTGCTGTCAAAAGTGAGTGAAATGCAAGTGAGGGGTATAGAAGAGAGTAAATTAAGGGCACATTGTGTCTCAGCACTGCCCTGTCATGTTCAACTAATACTCAAAGCTTTTGAAATTTCTGTCTCCATGGCCTGATTCTGATTTGCACAAAATATCCCTCTTTATGTGTCAAGAATGTGCAAAGGAGTTTGAATATAAATGAAAATAAATCCCTGAGGTCTACAATTCTTTCAGTTCTTTCCCTGCTGCCAAATGGACCATTTTATGATGAGGTCCCAGGTATTTGCTCTTTTATTTGAAGAGCTTGCAGTTAGTACAGTGTAAGTAGCTCAGCTTTTGCTTTTATTAAAAGGACAGAGTAGGATTAGCCCCAACTTTTATGTTAAATTTTCTGACACAAGTTCATTTTCAGCTGAATGTTATTTTGCACAGGAAATATCTTCTTCCTGAATAAGTCATCTTTTCACCAAGACAATGAAACGTGGTTTTTACAAAGTGCAGTTTTAAGTGAAGCTTTTAAACAAATAGGGAAATATTTTCTTTTTCTCCCAACAGTTCAATAGGACAAGAAATTCCAAGCAGTAAAAAAGTGCATGCTTGCTGTCTTTCCTATATAGCAAACAAGGAATGCTTTCAAGCAACACATATTCCTGTTTTAACCATAAAATGTTTTTTATTGAGGTGTTTTGAAAATCTTGGCTCCATTCTTGCCTTAATCTTCTAATTCCCAGCCAGTTTCAAGAATTTTAGACACTTACAGAGGGAATTTAGAGACCACAGCAAGCACGGAGAAACACAAGGAGTAAACATGAGCACGTACCAAAGGAATTTACCTTAGACAAACCCAGCCCACTTCTTTTCCAGTTGTTCCAGCTCAAGAACAACTCCTCTATAGTCAGGGTAACAATTCTACTGTTAAACTGATGTGTTTGATAAACATATTAGGACCTTATTTTTTAAATTAACATTCCATTTTTTTTTTTTTAATTCTGCATATTTTCTTAAACCAAATAAATTAACAAATGTTTAAGTTCTCTTTTCAGCTGAGGTTCCTCACAGTTCCCTTTATAAATCTCGTTCAGGAAAACTGAAATGCTGACACGTTCCTTGGATTTGGTCTGTCATTCCTCTCTAGCTCCTCGCACTTGTACAATTCACAAGGTCATGAGTACAAAATGTGCTTGTTAACTTACACAAGAATAAAGCTGTCAGATGGGCTGAGGGCTCCTTGTGTACCAGTTTAGTGAAATATGATTATCCAAGCTTTAAAATGGATAAACCTATTAAATTAATAAATCTGCTGCCCTGAAGACTACAACTGATGTCATTGCCTTACCTACAAGGCACCCTTTCTTAAATTAATACTTGATAAAGGAGTAAATCTTTTAAAGACACACACTAAAGCTTTGCATTGAAGAGTTATCTTTTGTACTTACAAACTGTAAGTACTTTTTACTGCAATGGATGTAAGTGAGAGGAAATGAATTCCAGGAAAAAAAAAAGGAGTCTTAGAAAATGTTATTACCCAGCTAACACTGTGGGCTGCTTCTTATCTGTACACAACTAATCACAGCCCTGTTTCTTTTTTTATTCTAACGTGTGAGTGGATTTTAGTGCTCATGAAAGTGAAGGATAATTAGTAGGGTAGTGGATAAAGTGGAAGGGCACTGCCTTATCAAAGGCAGATTGGGTCAGCTACACATGGGCAAAAGAAATCACGATTCTCTTCTTTCAGCTGCTTTGATTTATTACTCTCATGGTCCAACAATGAAGTTTCACATCGGGGGAGAGAGAAAGAAAAAGAGTTTCAAAGGGTTCATCCTTCTTGACTTCTTAGAAAGCCTTTAGCATATTGTGTTTGTTAAGGCCCAAGATCACTGTTCTTTATTATTATTAATAGTCTATTACACAGACAACCTCGCAGAAACAAAAAAACGCTCTACAAGGCACCGACCAAATTTAGGCCAAGACAAAATATCTGTTGCTGAGATTTTACAGCCTAAAATAAAAACGCTAAAAAGTGGAAGGGAAATGAGCACAGACATACAAAAGGAGCTGCTTTAAGATCACATGGCAACCAACCAGCAAAAATATGGAACAGAAAACAGATTCCCTGATCCACCCCAGGACCCACTGATAAACTTATACTGCAATAATGTTAAAAATGAGACAAAAATAAAATCTCACTGCATCCAAAAGCATCCAACATCGTGCTCAAAACTCAAAAGTGAATTTGTAAAAGGAAACAGGAAATGAAAACTAAAGAGGGTTGACATGATTACGGGGTGTTAATAAGAAAAGACATAAGCCAGGGGCCTTGATGTACAACTAGACAACAAGAGGTTACGTTTGGAGTCAGGGCTATGCTAATTTGCAAACTTGGGTCCATTTCATTAAGTGAGCTGAGAGACAGGCTGTCTCAGTCCAGCAGAGAGGGATCTCATTATCCATGTAGGGAGCAAGAGATAAGAATCTTTTAATAATTGCTGGGAATTTTTTTTTTATGATGATATGGAATGCCAATTTATGCCTCTCCACTCAATGTGGATAAAAACCAGCCTCCTTCACAGTTCAAACCAGCCCCCCTCTGGCTGTGGCCATTAGGACAGGGAGGGAAAACAGAGACTAATATGCTTGCCCGGGAGACCAATGCTGCAAAACTCCATTAAATGCATTTCATATTGGGAACATGTTTGTTTACGGTGGTTGGGATACTTTGCCAAGGCTTTTTACTTAATTTTTAATGGGCACAGCTGTAGGATTTAGGGCCAAATCCAAACCCCAGTGCAGCCAACGGGCAGGACTGCTACTGACAACTAGCCTTTGGATCAAACCCTTTACTCACTCCTTCTTAAGGAATGGCTCTGAATTGACATGTTTGGAAAAAGTTGAAGAGCTTTATTACTTTGGCAAAAGCATTGTTTGCAGTGCTTTCCCTTTGTCCCTCTCTCCAAAACACAACCATGGCAGCCATGAGAAAGGAGATTTCTAGCAGGCAGAGGTTTGTGCAGCTACTCCCTTCCCTGCTACAAGTATTCTGCCTACTTCAGGCTAAGCACAGCACAGATTTTGTGATAGGGACAAGTTTAGCCTATGAGAGACTGATTGTCAGAGACTTGTGCCTTTCACATGACAGTACCAAACACAATTCTGACCACCTCTAAAAGCATTTGCATAAAAAAGAAGGGGTAAAGTTAGACAAGGTCTCACACTCATGTTTTACTACATAGTATTTGCTAAAATCTGAGATACAGACACAAAAACTTAGCAAAATCACACTGACAGCAGTAATCTTTAGAGAGTAAACTTTTCCCTCTGCACAAACTTACACTGCAAGGAAAGGAGGAAGCAGAACTATTTCCACAGCCAAATCTCTTCCTTTGGTTGAAGTCCCTGGGTTGGACTGTACATTAGTGGTGGAAAACACTGTCCCGGGAACTCTGAAGCCATGCTTATCTCTAAAGCTGGCTGCATGATTTGTTTTTATGCACTGGGTCAGCCTAAGGACTATGTACAACTTATCTGTCTCCTCAGCAGGAACTAAATTATAAGGCTCTCTTCAGCTGACCTTGCCTCTTTTCCCAGTTTCTGGCTGTTCATGAACCATCTTTAATTTCCCATATGCCCATTTGCTATTGGAAGTCACTTGGTCAATATCTTTTGTGAAAGGCACTCCCAGACTTCCCTTTGCAGGCAAGACTGGAGACAGAAGGATTGGGAAAATGGAAACTGATTTTTTTGGATAAAAATGTTGTGTTCTGGGTCCTTAATTTGATGGGAACAACATAAGAATCAGCTATGTGGGCACAGATACTCACCCAGGATGACAACAGTGCCTCCTGTGAGCATTTAATGGTATTTATATTTAAGGAAAAATGAGAAGGAAGTGCTGATTTAAGTGTGCTCACAAGGATGAGGTTTAGTCAAGGGAAACCCAGAAGTCTGGAAAGAGGAGCAGAGGGCAGGAGTGGCACAAGAGGGCACACATTTCTCCCTGAAGACTGCGTGGCTGCCCAGGGACAGCTCTCATCACATGCCAAGCCAACAGAAAGTGTCCCATCCCAGACCTGAGACTGAAGCTGCTGCAGTACATCCCATTCTTTACTCACAGCTGGAAGAAAAGAGCTTGGGGTTTACACAGAGCACCTTCTCACAGCCTCACTGCAGAGGGGCCTGAGACCAACTGGTTTTAAGCAGCAGGTGTTCAGTCCTCTAAACTAACAGTGCCCACCATCACTATCCCACCCCTCAGGGCTATGAAGAAATATGGGCAAAGGCTGCAGTAGATCATGCCCAGCCCGTATTAAATGGCTCTAAAGGAGCTCACATCACAGCAGTCATCTTAAATGTCCAGATGTTCCCTGTAAACACCCAGGGACTTGGCCACTGAAAGTCTTGGTCACTGGGCAGTATAAGCATGGCTGGAAGCACCGGCCTTGTGCCTGCAAAACACCTTGAGTTCTTGATACCCTAAGACTTATCCTGTATGTCTCATCACTAGCCTATAAAGTGATGTTTGAGGTCCTCTCTTCTAATATTTTTTAACACAATGGAAAAGCCTCTACAGTAACCATATTGTGTGAGCTTTCCTTACTGTGCACTTAAACCAGAGCTGAAGTATCCAAATATAACATAGTTTCAGACTTTCAGAACATTTCAGTCAATACTCATCAAGCCAATAGGCAAATTCTATCACTTTTTCAGCTTTGGGTTCCCCACATCTATGCAACTGCTGTATTGTACCACACTTCACCCCAGGCAGCAGTGAGATGATGTACATCACCCTTCACTTTTAAAAGCTTCCATCTGCCATTCCTCCTAGCTAAGGGTATTCCAAGCCTTACTTTGTCATCAAAGACCTCGCCATGGTAAAACATATGGTGATCTTTCCAAGTGGATAAATGATTTCCACCAGGAGGGGCTTGTGTGAGACCACTGAATTCAGTTTTGCTTTTGAATTAAGTCACCAAATTTCAGCCCAGGTATTTAAAGAAGAAAATCTAAAATTCATAATGTGACACTCCTGAGGCTTCACGCTGGTTCCTCTGCTCTCTTCTGTCTACTGCCCACAGGTTTTTGAGTTATAGCATATATAGCATATATCCCAGTTACCCTGGCCTGAGTTTATTTGCAGTGTATTGAGATGAAAGTCCAGCTGTAATATAATTGGAATTAAGTGGGGTAATAGGCTCCAGATTCTTTTAAAACATATTAAAAGGAGATCTCTCTTTCTCTCTGCTTATTTCTCATAATTACAATATGAATTTAAGGCACTATAAAATTAATAGAACCCTGACTGGTGACTGAAGTCTCCTACACAGGCAGACAGACAGCCTGTCCCTGCCCGTGCCCTCCAGCTGTGACTGTAACCCTACACATGATAACAACGGCTTTACCTCTAGGCAATCTCATTTATTGACCCTTTAAGACGGATGTTAAAAGACCAATTGAAACTAATAATGTGTAATGCTTTCCGTGAGCTCAAACCTTGACCATACACAGAAGATTTTAAATTACTCACCTCATTACATGCCACAGAAAAGCTGTGGGAAAATCACCCTCTGCTACTGATGAGATACATGTATATATATGTGTATATATATATATATACACACACAGAGGGAGGTTTGCAAGCTGGAAGTGCAGATATGGTAAAGTCACCTTTAGCCTATGATGGGTATGGTTTGATTTCATGTTTTAGGGAGGTTTTGGTAAACTTAAATAGTAAAGCCATTTTTCTTGTCCCATTTCCTTACAAGGTATTTTTGGCCTGATGCTGGTGTCTGAGCAGGTCAGGGCAGAGTGGGCCATAGTCTCCAGATGTCACAGCCCATGGCCCTGGGGCTTTGAAAAGGATGCACTGTGCATCTAGGTCCACTTAGGAAAAAAAAGTCTTCTGTTTTCTGTGCTCTCATTTCAGAAATAGGTGTGGTCGTAGCTGGAAGGCAGTGGCTGCGTGTTCTGAATGCAAGAGGGAGGAGGTGGAAAGGGAGGCTCTCGTTAGCAGCTCCTGCAGATGAGCCACTGTGTCCAGCCACATACCTGTGACACCTACAAGTAAACCAGATCTGTGCACACAGGCATATTCACTCAAGTGTAGGATATGACATAATTATAGCCAATTAAACCATTTTCCCTAAGATGCTTTTCAGAAATCAAGTTGTTACTTACTCATCAGGCTGTCAGTAAACACAACTCTCTCACATACAACATGTTTAACTTCTCCTCAGGATACATTACTTGAATACAATCTTCACGGTAATTAATGACACTTCCATCAGTTCCCAGCTTTTCCGGACCTCTGCAAACAAACAAAAATAATAATTGAGGGAATTTTCCTTTACCCTTTTGAGAATGGGAAGGCTTGGTTAGTTTGTTTGCCTTTTACTTACTATTTCTATATTCAATACAGCTTCTACAGGTGGCAAAGGAGTCACTCTGACCCCAGTCCTGGGAATGCTCAGTCATGCCAGCACCTTCAGGTTAGGGAATAGATCACAAAAAATATTGAGAAGTTCAGCATTACAGAGTTCAAGGCTTGCTTTGCTAGGTGTGCATGTGAAACTGATTCCTGTTCACTTCACAAATATATATATACTCATTTTGGGTCACAAACATACTTATTTTTGCCAGTACACACACACACACACACACACACACATATATATACACATATATATATATACTTATCTGTCCTGTAAACACATACAAGTGAGCCCTGAGCCTGCAGCCCAGCTGATGGTAGTTCTGGGGGTTATGTTAGTTCTGGCTCAGTTTTCTGAAGTTATGTCTACACTTTTCCCTTGCATCAGGCAGTTCTTTCAGAGGCACTTTGTGTTGCAGTCATAGATGAATAATGACGTATTGCCTGGCCCGGAAATGTCAAGTGGACTGGTGAGAAGTGCATTTTGTGATGTTCCTGGCAACAGCATCACTAAAATCCAGTGTGCAAAGCTGAAAGGCTGTCTTAGCCCCTCTACAACCTGGGCTTGTCCTCAGCATCTACCAGCTAGGCCCACTTTAATTCATCACAAACAGCTTCTGTCTCTATCCTAAAAAAGTCATGGAGCTTAAACAATGTTATTTAACCTCCCGTGCCCTCTCCCCATATTTCTACCAGCGCCAAACACCCGTAAACTCATTCCAAAAAGCCACACATAACCCAACCAATGCTGCCTAAGGAAAGCATTCAGGAGTGTTTATGGGGCAGCTGAAGTGTAATGATTTAGTAGATGTTTATAAATGTTTATACTCTACAGATTAACATTCCCCAGGGGGCCTGTAATGAAGAGAGTGCTCCAACTGGAATCTAACCAGCCAGCCTGGGCTGAATGAGCATGAATGAATCCTGCTGGCCTACCCTCACGAGCTGTTTACTCAGTTTGAATGGATTTCCTCCATCCATGCTCCTTCGGCATTTTATTTTGGGAGAGGCAGTACAGGAATCTGGTCTCAGAAGAAGCACAGTTTGGAAACATGTTAGAAAATCCAGCCTGTCACTTGGATCATAGGAATTACTCACAAATTGCACTAGACAAAAGAACAAAGAGCCCAACCCTTGGGCCGTGGAAGTGGAGGCTGAAACTCCTGTTGACTTCAAAGGGAGCTGGGTCTCGCTCTCAGAACCCGGTTTTCAAACATCATTTCCAAGTAAACACTGAAAATCATATTGAAGCAGCCAAGCCCTGCTACTGGGCCTTGGCATTTACAGTTTGTTTCACATTAGGTCACTATGGTTAAAAAACGTGACTTCAGGTAGTGAGATGCCGTGCTGGAGGCTCCCAGCAATGTCTGGGAAAACACTGAGCTACTGTGGTGGGCAGCTTCCCCAAGCATCTCCCCGAAGGTGATGGACATCTTTTATTCGGAGTAAATGAAGGAACAACTTCAGTTTGTTGGCTGATGGCTCAAAGAGTGAAAATATCTGTTCCTGGTACTGGCTTCATGAAATGGGTTTCAAATTGCAGTGGGTTTAACAACGTGAACACCAAACTCAAAAATTAAGGCTGGGAACCGGTGGATGAAGCTGGGCCTGCTTTGATGCCTCAGAAGCAATAAGCAAGCAGGTTTTAAAAGATCCTAACAGCACTGATGACTGGGAGAAGTACGAGAGGAAGTTCATTTCTTTTGGGCATGGTGCCAAGTGGAAAAAAGTCAGCCTTTGAAATCACAAGTAAAGAAACAAACCCCTCTGGATTTCTGCTGTGGTCAGGAGAGTAAGATTTTTGTACATGACACATGTATATATTCAGAGAGTGAATCATCTCAAGGGGGCCAGGGAAGGGTGGGAAGAAAATAGAAAGGATCATGACATGGCCATAGTCAGCATGGGCCAAAAAGAGTGGCCAGAAACACCAAGCAGAGTGAACTGTATCTTCAAGAAACCTATATCTTCTGCTGCCAGTGGATATCTGCAGAGGGCCTTCTTCCAGCTGTGCTTTTTTTTTCTTTTTTTTTTTGCTGCTGTGATAAGATTTCTCACTTCCCCAAAAATTATTCTACCTCTGGCTCTGATAGTGACATGCCTGCATTGGACAAAGAGCAGCACCATGCACTTGAGGTGTTCTCAAAATAAAATACCAAATATTCCTTGCGAAGTCCTAAACCACAGCACTGGAGGCTGAAAATGCGTACTGTGATTCTGGAGCCTCTCCAATGGGTCAGAGAGATGGAGAGGGTACAAGACATTAAAGTATTACTTTCAAAGGCTCTCTGAGATGTTTTTAAAGGCGCAAAAATAAGTTTGCTTTGAATCTTGGATGGAGACAGTGGACAAAGGTAATTTTGTTTGCAGTGGTTTATTTGCCCATCTCACGAAGCTGTCTGAGCTCGTTACAGTGTTTGGCAAACACTCCTGGTACAAGTTCTGTGCTGTAACCCCACTTGGGTCTTTAGAGCAGTGGAAAAGACAGATATTTGAAATCTTCTAGAGCACTGTAACCATCAGGTAATTAGCTGGAGCAGGCTTACAGCGTAGGAAAGGCTCACGAGAGCTCTGAAATGAAAGCAAAAAATGCCTCCTGGAACTAATTTTAGAGTGGCTTGAAGTATTTAATCCTGCAAATTATTGCCAGTGAGGAAACATCAAGGTACTGCTGGATCTTAATAGTGGCAAAGCAGCAGGAACAGTTCACCCTAAGCTGCCTCCTGCTGATGGCTAAGCAATCAGACATGCTGTACACCCCTCACAAGGTGCAGGGGCAGCTATGTTTTGTTCCCAGTGACTTACAAAGTGGCCTGGAATTGTTCCTCTCTTCTTTGTGTCTGGGAAAGATCCTTTATCAGCAAAGCCAATTCAGGACTGCTTTGCAAACAGCAGAGAATAAGGAAGAGGAGACCAAACACCGGGGTACAGACAGCATCCACCACTGCATCACCCTGGACCCCTCTTCCATGGGGGTTCTCCATCCTTCAGAAAGCAGGGAAGGGTTTGTAGAGGGGCACGAGAAGGCAGAGCACTTTGCTCTTTCATAACTAGAACCTGTCTCATTTGGAAAGACGCCTTTTTGGTTCCTTGCTCTGCTCAGGAGCCCTCATTAGTGAAGCTGAGGAGATTGGATTTATTCTTTCATCCCTCCAGGAGTCAGTTTCTCCTGTAATAAATGTCAACCTTGTGAGGATTGCTTTTAGCAATGAGAAATACCAGATATGAGACCAGAAACAGATTTCTTAGGGTCTTAAGCCCTATTGGCCCTCACACAGATCTTCAGATCTGCAAACCCATTCTGTATTTTTACCAGACATCTTCTGAGGAAAAAAAGGAAACTCCATGTTTCCTCGCAATGGGAAGATACTCAAGAATCCTGTTGCTGTGATGGTTAAAAAACCTTTCATTTACCTTCCAGACAGAATTTATTCACAGCCAATTAATACCCTTCTGTTCTTGTGCCAAAATATTCTTGTATCTTTAATAAGTACTCTGTCTAGCTCTGTGGAAGCTCTGCACTAGATTGCTACAGAACTTAGAACTTCCACAAGCCATAGGAAAAAGTGTTTATAACAGAATGTGCTGTAATTCCCCATGCAAATTTTGCAGGAGCCCATCCAGATGTGTGAAGAATCCAAGCAGTAATCTCAAAACTATTTCCACCACCAGCTTTCCCAGCTGTAAAGCTTTTCTCATAATTTAAAAACAAATAGAGGTAACAAGCTACACTTTAATGTTTGCTTGAAAACTGCTTCCCAAACAGGAGAGCTGCAGTGTCTTTCCAAAACCCACCAGGCACCAGGAAACATTTCCTTTGCAGAGACCAGAATGAAGATCCTGCATATTTCATTGAACAACAAGCATTTTTGAACTCAGATTTTGTTTCTTTTTAGGCACAGGTATCCTTTTGCACATGCACCCCTTGTATCTGCAAACCCAAGTGATCAAAATATCAGAACTAAGGTTAACCATAAACCCCTATTCATCTGCATTATGAGTCACTCTTTAAATACAGGATTATGCCTTGTTTTCCACCAGATTCTACCTCAGGATGGACAGTGTTCACTTAATAAGCAGATATTCAATATTTTGTTACAGTGCCATTATTCAGCGTGTGGCTTGAGGCCTCATTTACCACATACTACTCCAAACCTGCTTGCAAGACACAATTGCTAATTTTCTTGTGAGTGTTTCTAGGGCTCTTATCAGTATGGCATATGAGTGCTTCACAACCCTCATTCCTCCTAACAACACCCTGTAAGACGAGAGGATATTATTATTCTTGTTTAACAGATGGGAAACTGAAACACAAAGAGATTCAGGTCAAAACATTCTGCTAGAGATGGGTCCCCAAACTGAGATGTCTGGGAATTGATTTCTCAGAATGTTTAATGTTGTACAGCATCATATGTCAGGAGAAATAGCACTGGCAGTGTACTCTGCAAATGGAAACGCAGAAAGCAAAATAAAATTAATAGCCAGTTGGGAAGAATTTAGTTCAAATTGACTTCTCTGAGACTGGGTGAAAGTTTTGCAGGATTCGGATGCTCGAACCATGACATCTCACATTTTCTTTTCAATTCTCTGCCTTTTACTATGCTCTCCCTGCTTCCACAGCAAATACAGGCAAAGTCAGTCAGGCATCAGCCTCCTGCTCTCCCCAGCTCTGACTCATGTCCTGAGCTGCTCCACCTTCTGAAGTGAATGAGACCAGGGTCCACTGCTAAATATAGCACATGGTCAAGTAATTAAAGACCAGACCAAGCACAGGTACAAAAGGAAGCCAAATAAACACTTTGCAGGAAACCCTAATTTAATGATTTCCCGATACCTGTTTCTAAATAATAAGCTTTTCAAGGAGAACAGTCCCCCTTATACATCGGTATATATATAAAATATAAATTTTATATACAAATGTAATTTTAAACTAAAATATAAACATACTTTATATATGATAAATATAATATATAGGATTAAAATGTTATTATATATGTGTAATAATATAAACTTATGTATACTTGTACTCTTGCTCCTGATTCATAACCAGTCAAAATTTTCCAAAGACCGGAAAAGGTAACTGGCATGGTATATTATGCCCAAATGATTAAAGTTTTCAATTTAAAATTAAAGGTGAACAAAAATCTGCCCAATAGGTTTCAGTTCAGCCTTCTGACTGTGTATTTCTGTTTCAGGAAATCAGGATACATGCGCCCGGGTAAATCAGAACCACTTGTATTTTATAACATTCCCTGCTGAAGGAGTATGTAGAAGCAGAGCTCCAAATTTCCAGTATTCAGGAAATTCAGTTATTTCATAATTTCATTTCATTCTGAATCGAGAGAACACCTATGCCTCCCTTGCCTCAAACTTCCAAATTCCCTTAAAATTTTATTTGTGTTGGGTTTAGACTGTTCTAAGTAAATCAACCAGAGCTGATACCAGCACTGGAAATTTTAATGTGAATATTTGGAGCTTGACAGAGTTACAAGGAAATAAAGAAGCCTGGAAAGTTTCAAGCAATCCTAGTTACAGGTACGCCACCAGCTATTTCTAAAATACCACTGCGGTAGCATCTACATTTTGCAATAAAAAACTTATTAAATGTGCTATGTGTTATTTTCAATATAGTGATACTCAGGAATGTATCCTCATTTTCCAGGTACTTTTACTGTCTCTCCCACTTAGAGCAGAGTGGGGAGTGGAGCTCTGTTCTTTCCTCACACAGAGGTCTGTCTCATTTCATGCACTTGTGAAAAAAGACCCAAATCTGAACTTTTTTCACCTAAAGGACCGACCACCAACTTGTGTAAGAAGGAGCAGCAGCTCTGAGCTTCCTGTACGGATGCAGTGACCGCAGCGAGCAGAGCCAGGCCACCTCAGCTCCCAGCACAGAGCACTCACTTGTGGGCAGATCAAGGGGGCTTTCAAGAGATGAAACCAGGGTTGGTGTTAATTAATGCCATAGAAAGTTAGACAACCTGGAAGTTTCCCTGATTAATATTTTGTTCACTGTTTTCTCATCAAGGGGACAGGCAATTTGACTCAGTCACCTTTTGAAGGACACGCTGGGGCTTGTGTGAACCTGGGCTTCTCCCAGGTCTCCAAGGAACAGTCATGAGAACTGTTTAATCAAAAAAAATAAAACAAAAAACCCCTGTGTCAGGATCTTCTATTTTGAAGGGAGGTGAGAAACAAGAATTCAGCACTCAGCTGAGAAGGGCTCTTTCCGTAATGCTCGGGCAGTGGAAACCGCTCAGCTGCCAGCAGCCAGCGAGGAATTCCCCTGTCAGGAGGGCCATGACTCACACGTGCCCCTGCTGCTCCTCTCCCTCCGATGCAGGGGCCGTACTTGTGGTCTGGGATGTGTCAGGAGAAAGGTCCTGGCAGAGCTCTCCCCTGTTACACAACCTCGCTGTCCCTGCCCAGAGAGGCACGCTGCACCCTGGGCAGGGAGCTGCTGCAGGTGGCACGGGCTACAAAATCCTTCTGCGGTTGATTATTTCCTTTCTCCCTTCATTTTCCTTAATCCTCTGCTCCTCTGGAATAACCAGACTAACCCAGTCAGCTCCTGAGCAATCACAATGCTGTCATAAAAGTCATCCCATAAAAAAGGGATTTTTAGCACGGGTTTCAGCGGTGTAAAATGAGGCTCCACACAGAGCAGAGCTGACACAGGTACGGCGGTCCCTCATCAATTTTGCTCAATAAATTCACAGCAGAGCTGCTGCCACAGCAGCACGAGCAGTTTGCAACATTTGTATTTGTGCTCTGGCTATTTATTACTGTGTTTTTCACAAACCCTTTTAATGCCTCCAGGAGTAATTTATGGAGACAGAATAGCACTGAAAGAGCAGATCCCACTAGTTTAAATCTCTGGATGATGAAAATCACATGAGAAGAGCAGGTTTCACATTGTTTCCTCTCCATACATGGCTTTCTGAGGCAGTAAAAGCCATGAAAAAGCAAACATAAACACTGTACAAACACCAAGATATTCAGGTTTGTTTGGACTTATCCAAACACTGCCCAGAGATTTTCAGGTTTATTCAGGTTTGGGCTCTGTTTTGTTAACTCATTCCATGAAACATTGCAGGTTGTAGTTATTCTTAATATAACCAACTAGATACACGCACTAAAATTTCTTTTAACTACTTTTATTGCACAAGAGGATTACTTTAATAAAAACAATTCTTAGTATAAATCTTGTTACTTTTCAGATTGATGAGTAATGTGTGTGACTGCGGTGATTCTTTTTTCCTTTTTTTTTTTTTTTTTTTTTTTTTTTT
>VXAD01003976.1:914306-936454 GCA_013399195.1 Dicrurus megarhynchus
TTCTTTATTTGGCAGTTCTCACAGCTTCTGCTCCAGCACATGAAGCAGACTGATTTGGACACCCAGGATGATCCAAGTTTCCAGCAACTGACATGCTGGTTATTAATTTTATAAAATAAGCAAATTAGTGAAGCATGACTAACAAACTTTTTGATCCGGTGAACACTCATTTGTGCAGTCACATTAGGAATCATAACCTTTCAGTGCTAAGAGTAATAGCAGGGACATGGAGAGGTCACCAAGTTCCCTTCCTAGGGCTGGGGGTATAACTTTGGAGGTATCTGTCACACACAAAAGTTTGAAATGACATGAAATTTCTCAAATAAGTAGCACTTGCCTGCAAAAGGCAAATTAAAAAGGTTTCTTTCCCCTGTCTTTTTTCATTAATTAACATTCTGACTAGTTAACTTCCAGTTAAGTCATAAAATAACAGAATGGTTTGGGGTGAAAGAGACCTTAAAGATGCTCTCATTCCATCCCCTGCCATGGCAGGGACACCTTCCACTATTCCAGGCTGCTCCAAGCCCCATCCAGCCTGGCCTTGGACACTTCCAGGGATCCAGGGGCAGCCACAGCTGCTCTGGGCACCCTGTGCCAGGGCCTCCCCACCCTCACAGAGAAGAATATTTTCCTAATATCCAATTTAACTTACTCTCTCTTTCAATATAAAGCCATCCCCTCTTGTCACAGGATACAATGTTTTCTACTTCAGCTCTACTATATTTCATGTTTTGCCTCACGAGACCAAATTTATTACAGTGAGGGATGTAATTTAATAGTATATTTCAAACAACCACGAGTGTACCTGCTTGGCTGCTCATTTTTCACAAAGTCATTCCAGGAAGCATTTAAAAGTCAGAAGACTGCCTCAAAATTTGTTTGAGTAATCCAGGCTTCATGATTCTGCAAGAGAGAATAGAAAGTTATCTTGAGAGGTTTCCTCTGCTGCTTGTCACACCAAAATGCCATACAGGCAGGCAGATCCTTTACCACACTGTTTTCCTACAGGTTCATGGAGAGAAATCTTCCTTCATCCAGCAAAAAAACCTGCACTCATTCTCACCTTCCATCACTATTACCTCTGTAGAATCAGAGGAAATAATCCACATTGCACACAAAGCAGCCATCATTTTTCAAGTCTTTGCAAAGTCCCAGCCCCCCCAGACCTGAGCTGTGCAAAGCCTCAGGATTATTCATAATTTCACCAGCCTGATTCAGCAGAAAGAACGTGGAACCATTTCGAGTCACATTTAAAGCTGTTTATGGGTATGGGGAAAAGTTGTGTCCCCTGAACAAAATGTTGCTTTCTCTCAGCTTCATTCCAGGGTTAAAGGAGAATTAAACTGTTCTGGAACTTGCTTGGAAAAGCGGGAGCAGGGGGATAGAGAAGGACAATTTATCTCTAAATTACATTGCTCTTTAGAGTAAACCACAGAGAGCTGTAATGGGACAAGTAATTTTTTTACATAGTATAATTAATTAGAACCCATAAACCCCAATTAAACAGCACTTTTGAGACTATCAAGTGGTGCATGTTTGAAACTGCAAATATGACAGTATAAGTACGTTTTTATAGCTGGGCACACTCCTCAGGATTATTTTCAGTGCTCTACTAAAATGGGAAATGGCACCAGTTAGGCCCCTGCTAATAAATCGCTTGGAAACAGGAGATATTAATAATCTTTATGGGGGTAGGATGGAAGCCAGATGGGGCAGGGAGGGGAGTGTGAAAGTGGCATAATATATTGGCCTGGAAAACATAATCCAGGCCAAAGCAGAAATGTAATCTTGGTGTGTATCAGAGAGGGCTGGGAATATAAAAGGGGAGGTGATGTCTGAAAGGGCACTCGCCCTGGGAGATCAGGAGGACGATTTCTGAGGTAAGGAAAGCAACACCCTCCAAGGTGAGCGTCTGCACGGGCAAGGAAGCAGAGGAAAGAGATGCTGCAGGGGATTTAACAGCCCCTAGCAAGGAGGGGGCTTTGTCCCTTGGCCTGGGAACGGGCAGTGGCGCTGGGAGCTCCCCCGGCGTCCTGCCCCGGAGGAGCTGTGCGTGCAAGCGATGGGACGCGTGTGCTCGGGCTCCGCACACAACCAGCGTGAGGAAAAGCTCCCCCTGCCCCTGTTTATTTACACGAGGCCCCAGTTGTGTTTGACTTGGCAGGCGGGAGCCCCGCGCCGTGTGCCAAGCGCTAATTCCCGGCTGCCCCGCAGGCCCTGGCGCGCACCTGACAGTCATTAGCGCCCGGGCCCATTTTGTTCTCACGTTTCGGGCACTGACCCGCAGCCACGCACGGCTCCGGCAGACACTCCATCACCTCCCTGTCAGCGGCTCCAGCCCGGCAGCCCTTGCCCTGCCAGTGAGCATGGAGCTAACGAGGGCTGGGGAGAAGCCTTCGCCTTCAGAGAGACGCCCCTCTTCGCACGGAGAGCAGCGGACATTCCACAGAGGCTTTCTTGCTCCTTAAATTATGACTTCGTTTGGGTTTGGAATACTCTATCCTTCAGAAAATAGCAATGCAGCGTGATAAGTAAACAACTGGTGACAGCTGAGCCTTGGTGACAGAACCAGACATTAAATTCTAGCGTTCCCGTTCAGCTGTACAATGCTCCTCGTGCTAGCTGCTCCCCAAAAGGGGCATCTCTATCTTATCAGTCACACAGAAAATTCCCCCAGTCACCTATCAACATAAGAAGAACATTTAATCTAGAAATGCAGAAAAATATACTTTCAGATGAAGGAGAAACGGAGGGAACAGCTTGTCTGGATAGAAAGCATTGCGGCGAAGACTCGCAACATCCATGGGAAGGTCTGGGGAAGACTTAAGGGCATCGAGGAGATAAGAGCTTTCTGCAGAAATGCTTTGCACTACATCTCATGCTCTGCGGAGCTCTGCAGAGTGCTGTCACATTCTTTATATACATGGGGAGGCTATTCAGCTCTTAGTTTTTAAGAACCCATTTACTAAATTAGAGAATCTTATAAATATTTGCCTTTCTTAAGTCTTATGCCAATTTATGTGCACTGAGACCCTTAAGCTTTCTCACCAACATAAATTATTCTAAGATCTGACTCCTTACCAGCTCTAAATACTGTCGTTTTAGTTTGCTAGAGACATATCTTTTCTTTCTATCCACTTTGAGTGCAATATTCTCCATTTAATATCAATAGGGACAGAGACTCTAGCAAGTCAGCAGTCAGTTCTAGGTTGCAGACAAGTTTTGGACTAAGTTCTTATGAACTTCAAAGGAGACTTAAATCACTGGAGAGCTCCAGATTTCCGTGAGAGAGAAGAGCATTATAATTTTTTTTTATGTCAGTCTCAAGGCAATGCACTTATCAGTGATCCCTTACTAAAAATTTATTTTTAAAAAAAGCAGAAATTCCAAACAAGCAAAGACTCGTTTTGGATTTTTCTTAGAGGCTTTTTTCCAAAGTTCTCTGGACCCTGCACTGTTGAATATGTGGTAATTTAGCACAAGACCTTATAGTCAGATCTACAGCTGCAGATCTAATAAAATGCTTATACCATTTTCAGACATTGCAAAAGCAGTATTTTATCTGAAATATACTAAGTAGATGCTGATATTGACATTTTTTCCTAAGTCTGTACAGTTCACACACAACTTTTCTACAAGCCTTGTACCTCAGGTCTCACTTCTGTGCTCCTTAAACTGTTGGGCTTCTTGGAGGATAATTTCCCATTTGAAAGTTGAGGCACTGGTAGACAGGATACAAATGCATAGAAATGAAAATGGACCTGAGCATGTAAAAGCTGGGATGATTTAATGTAAAATATATAAGGTGCTTGCTCCAACAGCACAAAATATAGGTTTTATTCCTAATATAGGTTTTATTTTTCTTAGTCCAAAAAATGCAGAGGTGCTCTGCACTGTACAAGGCATAGTGAGATGAAGAACCCGCTCCTCAATTTAAGCAATAGACATGGCAAGAATAATCTGTCTGAACACTGCAGAACTGGACATTTAGTAGAGATTCATGCAGACACAAACAGGGTCACCACATAGTGAAGGAATGACAGAAAAATCGCCTTAATCTTAAATCCTGATTTAGTTATTTCAAGGAAAAAAAAGCACATTTTAAGGAAATTGGAAAGCTGTGACTGCAGCAGACTCATGGTCTAGTTAGTTAGGGGGTAGAGGCACGAAGAATATCAGCAACCATCAACAGGATGGCAAATGCCATTTGAATAGACATGTGTCATTCCTGTACCGCAGCCAAGTGAAACTACAAACACTATTAAAAGTATAAAGAGGCTTTAATTTACATTCCTGCTAAGGCATCTTTCTGTTGCCAGAATATTCCTAGTGGGCTTAGTATAAATGAGAAGCTGGCCTTAATGTTCTCAAACAGAAAAGTGAAATACACAGACATATTGACTTGGATTCGTATGCTCTGTTCTGTTAACCCAAGGTATCTGCACGGACCAAAACTGGCAGAAAGAATACGAATCTGTACCTACAGTGCATAGCAGCTTCAGTGAGCACAAATGATCTAAAGAGTCACTTCCTATGGCAGCAAAATCGGCCCTGTAGAATCATAAAGGTTGGAAAAAACCTCCAAGATCATGGAAGGCAACCATTAACCCAGCACTGCCAGGTCCACCACTAAATTGTGTCCTGGAGTATGCATCTAAACATTTTCTGCACACTTTAATATTGCACATTTCCTTTATTTTTAGCATCAAACCCCCCAGCCACACACCACACAACTCAAAACACTGTCTACTTCATTTTATTCCTGCCGTGGCAGCAATCTTGGTGCTAAAGCCAGAACTCCAACATCCACCTAAACACAAGCCACCCAGGAAGATCCAATACTTGATAACAAACTTCAGACTTTAAACGCAGAAGACAAAAGCCTTGAACACCAGCAGTGCCTGGAGAGGAACTTGTGTCCTTTGCTGGAGAGAGGCACAGCAATAAACAAAGGGCAGCAATCCCTGCCAACGTGACCAGGGGCAATACACACAGCCAGGAGCTGGAGGAGCTTCCTTCTATCACCAGAGGCATCTCTGCACCCTGCCCATTAGCCCATTTTCAGCTGTGGCCCATTCCAGATGCTCTGGAGGAAGAGGGAAGAACAAACAAACCCAGAGGCCAAGTTAGGCATGAAAAGAGGGAAGAAAAAAACCAAAACAAAACAGAACGCCATCTCATGCCTGTGAGGAAGCCCTCCAGCAAAGGAATGAGGTGTGTTTCAGGCTCTAAAAAGAGCTTTCCACCAAAAAGAAAAAATCATCATATGAAAAACACAGGAGGGAAAAAGGTAACTCCAAACACATGTAAGCAAACTGCCACGGGGGCTGGAACTAGATGATTTTTAAGGTCTGTTCCAACCCAAACCTTTCTATGATTCTATGAAAACAGGCAAAATTCCGAGGTGTTTGAAATCAGTGACAAATCCCTCAAAATTTATTTGTGCCAAGATTTTGAGGTGAACACATTGAAGTAGATTCCTACATTTATTTCTAAAAATGAGATGTGTAGCTCTTGAAATGTCTTCTTGGGATGTGCTAATTTTGATAGGAAAATGAAAGGTGCTAATTTGTCCCTGTCGCCGTATAATATTAAACAGTTAAATGTGGGCTGATTTTGGAAACGGCACATGGCAGACATACTTAAAAAAATAATTCAAAAGGCACTGAAAGAATAATCTTTTCCAAATCTGTCAACAAGATTCTATCCACTGTTCCTGGCAAGAAATCTAGCTTAATTTGG
This sequence comes from Dicrurus megarhynchus, assembly GCA_013399195.1. NCBI lineage: Eukaryota > Metazoa > Chordata > Aves > Passeriformes > Dicruridae > Dicrurus > Dicrurus megarhynchus. Next base: position 920,049 of record VXAD01003976.1, read on the forward strand.
TAAAACAATCACTTTTGCTCTCCCAAACATTGTAAAACAAGCGGGGTCAGGGAAGGAAAAGTGGGAACATTAAAAAGACCCTTGATAAATACTCAGGGCTGTGGTGCTGTTATCGTGGGGTATTTCCAAGGACCCGCACACAGGTTTTAAAAGTACAAGTAAATGAGGAGGGCAGGAGGGAGCTCAGACTGCAAGGGCTGAGGCACTGCAAATTCAATTCACTGCGTGGTTTTGCTGTGAATGCTTTTCCAGCTCTCACACCATTACATAGGATGTAGCATCATAATGATGTCAACTCTTGGACCAAAGAACAAGCTGATTTAAGTTTTATGAGGGGAAGGATGAATACTTTCAAAGGAATGGTGAATCGAATAATACAAAACTGGTAGGATCACAGTTCAGGGAACTCACGGTTATGCTTTGAACTATTTTTAGCAAGGTACTGCAAGTTCAGGGATAGTTAGATGGAAAAGGCCTGCACAGCTCAAGTGCAGCACAGCCTCTCAAAGCATTGACAATTTGCTACCAATTTTGCAGGCAGAGAATCAAAACCTCTCTTCCCTTTCGCTGAAGGTGACTGCTGCAGCAAGGCTGCTCTGTGCGTGTGTGTGTGACTGAGCATCAGAGGCTGTGCAAAGCCGTCCCTCCCTGTGCCCCACCCTGCCACAAAGGACAAACACTCACCTTGCATTCGAATCAGCACACGCCCCTCTCTGCTTTCTTCAGGATTCTGCAAGGCACAGGGTAGCAGGAGGGTGCAGCAGAAGGATCCAGGCTCCCTCCATCCCTGCCTTGCCTACAGCAGGAGCAGTCCCTCCTTGTCACTCTCCATCCCTCTCCCGAGGGTGCTGTGCCTTTGTCCCACCCGCCCAAGGAGGGACTGGATCCCCATGGTTTTAGCCCCAGCATTTTCAATCTGTAGGGAAACACAACCCCCCTGAAATTCAGCTACAAAAGAAAGCACAGGTAGGGAGGTTTTCAGTCAAAGCCACTGCTGTTCCTGCAGTAAGAGCAGGTCAACAAAGAGCTTCCCCCAGCTCCCTTTGGAAAGTCCCTGCAGATGACTTCTGCCAACTCTTGCTGTGTTTTTGCCTCCTTTAAATGCATACTTGAGAATATCCAGTAAGTGCAGATCACCAGGAACACACAAGGAATGGGTTGCTTTATAAGCTTTACTACAATTATGGATAATGTTGGAAATATATACTGTATATTTCCTGTATGGTGGGACTGCTACGAGCACAGAAAATCCACATTGAAGGGGATTTCTATGCAAGTTATGCAGCAGATAAAGATTGTATTGCAAGCTTGAATTACTGATTCAAACTGCTTCTTTTCCTCTCCCCACCCACTTCTCTAATAGCTTTTAAACTTAAATAGCCATATAAGTTAAAATGTTCTTTTATAGGGTGAAATAAACAGATTTTATGGTTCAGAAACTGCAAGTTTAGAGATCAACACTTTACCACTAATTCATGCAGGTTCAAGCTAAGGAAATGGCTCATTTTCCTCTCTGCAGTCTCTGATACTTTTTTTTCCCTCCAAAAAATCCAAAATGCAATTTAAATTAGATGTTATGAAAAGTCTGGATGCAGACAATGCTTTCTCTTGACAAAGTACATCTAGGTTGCTGCATTCCAGGTCCCAGATCCCATGAAATCAGAGGAAAATTACTGCTGAAAACCTCAGATTGGCTGGAAATTGGTACAAAACTTTAGAATTTATTGTACATATTATTGATTGGGCCTTAAAGCAAAAAACCAGAAAACATCCAACAAAATAATAATAATAATAATAATAATAATAATAATAAATCACAAGAAAGCTTTCATATGCCACTCTGGAAATCTAAAAAGGTCTTGTGATTGCAAATGTAATTTATACTTCTTTTTAACTCTCAAAATGCTGCAAAGAATATTTAGCCCCAGTCCATTCCAGTGGAATAGTAGGAAATACCAGTTCCAGCTGTCCCAGGAAAGCAGAGGAGAAGCAGGACTGACAAGCCCCATACCTTCTACAGCACATTTCCATTACTAGAATTATCCATTGGCCTTCATGGGTAACCCTGGCATTCCAGTGAGCCAGGGGAATAACCATGACCCAGAGATGTGAATTCCAGATGCATGTGGATATAATTGGAGGGTGCAAAACCCCAGGAAGGTACAGCTTGGAAAGCTTGGTATGATCTAAATGCACAGAAAGTTGCTTTCAAACTGAGGAAGAGCAAGAACTGATTCTACTGAACAGTGGGAGACTCTGCCCTAAATAGTCTAAAGAAAAATTGTGGTGCCCTGATCATTTTATCAGAAAAATTACAGTGATTATGTTTCATTTGTCCATCTATCTGTTTATTCAACCCTCATCACTATGATTTTTGAGTGTCTCATATATCCAGAAACAGCAGGGGTGTATTTTTCTTCCCATTTATCAGCTACATTAACCAGCATTTAAGTGGTTAAAAGGGAGGTTTTGTTTCCAAGCAAAGATAATCCTGTTCCTGAGGACACCAGTAATGGTGGTATATGACAACATAATCAGCAGCACAAGGATATAAACAACTCCCAATTATCCCAAACCAAAATTTTTGAACATCTTGTTACATTTTTTCCTTAGGCCTTAAAATTACTGAGTTATGGTTGGATGCTTTGTGGTGAATAAATCTAGAATAATTCCCTGGAAAGAGTGAATTGCACTGAAATTCTGTTAGTGCAAAAGACCACAGTACCAAGCTTGCCCTGGCTTTCCCATCCATGGGGAAAAGAACCAGACCATGTTCTCATTGTGTGGGGACAGGAGATAAAGGGGGAGGAGCAGTGGTGATGTGATTTCTAGGAAGAGGGAAGCAGCTGCATGGAAAACAGGCAAGAGGGAGAGCGCAATAAGAACGCCACGCAACAGCGGGATTCCTTGCACTTTTGATTCTGTCAAAAGGCCAAATTCCCTGTGCCTCCAGGTGAGTAACCGAACAACAGCTGTGAAAAAACCCCATTGCACACAAACAAAACCTGAATGGAATTTGAGAGGATCCATGGGTGCCGTTTCCCACACGAGGTGCTTGGAGGCACCCATCACGTCTCAGAGCTCTCACGCAGATAGGAACATGAGATTCTGTGCTGGAAACAGAGATGTCACAGGACACGGCATTCAGATCTGAAGACAGATCAAAGTAACCACATTGAGAGCCAAATCCAAGCTTGGGCTTTGAATATACCTCCAAAACATGGATGTTTTTGGAGCTAGAGTTTGGGTTCTGTCATCCATCTAATCTTGAAATGGGTGGATCAAAGATGTTCAGTCTGAGGCTTAGCAAAGTGCTAACAGATACTTTCGAATAGGAATGGTTCAGTGAAATGCTTCAAGCGAGAAATAAATTTGTTGGTGGGCAAGCTGTGAAGTGAAGGAGAAGTGAAACTGGCTGAGGAAATTGCTGCGCACCTATTGATTGCTTTGATATGTTACCTTGTGAGGTTGGATTTATGTGCAACAGGAGCGAAGGAGAGGCACAACGTGGTTGAGGAATTGGACCAGAAAGCTGGTAGCAATGCCAGAAAAGACTGGAAATTAAGAAGGATGCCCAGCGGTTTGAGCGCTGGCTTGGAAACCAGCAGCAATCATATGTTTGGTTCTTCATCCCAAATTTCCTGTATGACCTTGGCCAAGTCATCTAGTGCCTCAGCTTCCAACGACTCAAATGGAGCTCATAAACTTTGTTAAAAAGTAAGAAAACTTGTGGGGATGAAGGACCATCTCTCACCCCTTGCAGCCTCACAGCTTAGAGGTGGCCTGATAGAATCGATAAACAAAGGAGACTGGATGGCTTCCTGAATTATTCAAAATAGAAATACAAACATAAAATTATAGAAAAGAACTGCCTGCAGAACGTTTCAAGCTGTAGGGACCAGCCTGGTTATAGATCTTCCAACATTTCCATGCTCTAAGGAAGCCACACTCCTGTTCGAGCTATAGGAAAAACACACAAAACATTGCACAACTCTGGCTGGCACTGGCATTTGCTCTGTAGATGGCACAAGTGCTAACCTTATTTTCTACAATGTTTATGCCAATGTAAAGTGGAAATAACTGTAGGAATTTATCCTGACATACATATATGAGACATCTGGCCACATCAACACTATCATTTATTCCAGAGCATGCATTTTCCTGGCCACCATTTTTCAGCCTACCTTAGTCAACTGCAATAACATTTTTGGCCAGTACAAATTTTTGACCTGATGTCTGTGTAGATCTGAAAGGAATTTTCCCTTCAACACACATGATCTTCCATTAAGCAAAGCCAGTTCCATGATTCCTGGAAGAATTAAGCAGTACAAATACCCTGTAACTCTGGATCCTTGCAGTTAATGCTTTGGTCTCCTTTTAAGGGACAAGAAGTTAATTCTTTCACACCTAGTGCTGGTGGGTCATTTGGGGACAGTCTTATCACTCCGTGAGGAAAGGTACATTCCTAAATAATTCAAAATCTCAGATGCTGTTTATTCTTCTTCTCTAACTGACTGAATGTTATGCAAATTTTAGAGTGAAAAATATGCATTCAGCCTTGCAAATGGAATTACAGCCTAGATGGGTTGCTGTGTTCTGGAGAAAACAAAGGATAAGAATTTACTGATCGTGGAGAGTTTTCTCCTGCTGTTACACACATTCACTTCATCAATTGTGACAATTAGAGAGGGACAAGCATTTCTACTACTGTGTCATCCCAGCTTGGCCCATAGCACTTTCTGAAGAAGGATTTTTCTTGAGGCACAGATATCTTTAATGGAACAACACTCTTGGGCAACTGTTAGTATAGAGTATAGAAAGGAAGCAACCACTTAAATACCTGCAAAATTAGAAGCTGAATTTCAACTGAAAACCAAGTGAATGTTTGCATTAAAGGTCAATCTTGATAAAGATATTTGGGCAATAAAAACAATGAAAATAATCAAATCGATCAGGAAAATCAGAACAGTGCAAATAATCAGCAGCAGAGACAAAAAAATTAAAACAGAGGTTACAACAAAATATGGATTTGAAATGAATTAGAAGTTGAAACTTTTCCTCCTCCTAATTATTCCTTCAAGCTGTGATTTTCAAACTTCCATTCAGCTGCTACTTAAGCCTGATAGCTCTGAAAACTCATGGCTGCCTGGTATACCTGTGTTAAAAGTCCCCAGAAGCCTACATGGTGCTTCACTTACAGTACACAACTGCTCTGCTTGGAGAGGGCAAAGCTGTTGCCTTCCTGCTGGAAATGTTAAGGCAAATCTGGAAAACAAGGGTTATGTCCTAAACCTTGCTCACTCATTGTTTTACACTTTTCCATTCTGGGAATGCAGCTCCCATTGATACATATAATTGTGAGAAAATGCTCAGGTCTAAAACTTGCAGTTTCCTGCCTCCTGCAGGAAGGTCACTCAGCAAAGATATCCAGGTCCATGTATGTGTCACATGTGTGAACATGGTATTTTCCTTTTCCAAGCAATGTCCAGCTGAAAACCACGGAAACCTCTTCAACCACAGAGACAAAGATGCATCAGAAAACATTCTCACAAATTACATGGATCTTTATGCACAAGCAAAGCCAAAGTTAGCTGCTTCTCCCTGTAGTGTAAAAATTCCTGTACAGATTACACACCTTATTAATTCTAGACCAGTGAACATTCCTCCTAGTTTATAACAAAGTGTTACATTATTAGTCAGGCTTCCCAGCAACTTTTGATAAAAATGGTGTTTTTATTGCTGTATAAAAAATACAAGGCGAGTTAAATGTTCAGTATTTTCTTATAAAATATTTAAGTTTATAAACCATTACAAACAGGCTGGTGTTTATATAATATTCACAGACATCTGTAATGCCTCTCATGAAAGCTAATGTATAAGCTCTTAGCTACTGCAAAAGGGTTTTAAAGATTCTCTGCCCATCTTAAAGAGTAATTCTACATAGTCTGAAGAGCTACTTTGATAACAGTTTGTTTTGAGCTTAATGTTTATTCCTCCCACTGCTGTCTAGGCTGAAATTTGCTTACTTTATGATTGAGGGCCCCAGTGCATTTAAAATTTAAATACCTGACTAGGACACACTTACTCAGCAGAAAGCACACACATGCCTAATTTCAGGTACATGCTTACATCCTTTGTGTCTCAGGACTCAAATCATACTCCCACATTATTTAACAGACAGAAAAGCAGTTGGGAATACAGGCATTTCTGAGGCAGAAGAATGAATTTCCCAAAGGAAAGAAGCTCTAATGACTTCTTTCCCAGGTATTGCCCAAGTATCTACCACTACTAAGAAACAACTGCTGTTCCAGGTTCTGAGTTGCTGTAATTCTTGTTGTGTGTTCCTGTAGACATTTTATCTTTGTTGCTAAAATAAATAATAAAGCTACTGAGCTAAATAATAAAGCATGCAACTGCTCCTACATCCAACAAAATGCCAAACAGAAGTGGGACTCTTCTCCCCCCATCAATAGACTGCCAGGTGTCATATTTGCACCTCGTGGTATTTTGATGTCAAACACCAGGAAGAGTTAAGAATATTTATAATTTTGAGTGCCTTGTTTAAATATGAACAATTTCAGAGAGACTCTCACTGGATTTCTCCTTCAGCTCATTTAGAGGCAGCAGAGCTGATGCAAGAAGACTGTAAGTCTCAACCACACAACCTGATGCCAACAGCTGACCAGCACAGTCTGAAGAGAGTCGTGGCATTCCCCTCAAACCTATTTCCACTACACATCAAGTGTAAACTTGGATCAAATGTGGTTCTGAACCCAAAGGCTCACAGTGAGGATCTCAGGTTACCCTCATCTGGCTCCACTCAACGTCTTCAGAGCAGTCCTGCCCAGCAATCACTTTATGGCTTCTGCAGATGGAGCATTTGCAGCATTTCATATTTGAAAAGGCCAAGTGGTTGGTGATCAGTACCAAACCACCAGCTCCACTGAATGACAGGCTTGCTGCTCCCTCACACGAGTCACAGACTGGAAAACAGCAATGCAAGCCCACAGCAATGTTTACTATTAAGGAGCAATTTCCATATCTACCTCTTTTTTCCCACAACTACATTTTATAAGTTCCAGCTTAGCTGATTGCCAGGTGATGGTCAGAGCTGCGATCTCGCATCAGGGATGAGCATTTCTCACACATGCTTTGGGCCAGGTGAAGACAAACCACCTGGCTGGATGGCAGCTCCGGGTCTGAGGAGCAAGAACAAGCTGCAGGAATGGAGCAGATGAACTGTAAGCAGGTACAAGAATCTGAAATGGGGATCACATGGGTGCCACACAAGTAAACCTCATGAAAGAAACAGCTCTGAAATTCTGTGAGATCTATGAGTTTCAGGTGTGGGACCTGATGGAGAAAGGTTGCCAGTAGCTCACTGTGTACTGGAAAAATAAGGTGCACACTGACCATCTCCCCTGGTCCTTTCCTCATCCTTACCCTGGCTGTGCTGGGACTTTGACCATCTAAATGTAAGCACAGATTAATATGGTGGGAGTCAGTCAAGTGCTACAAGTTTCAAAACTCATCTATCCCAGTCAAAAGACTAATTAAAGGGACACAAATCAGGTCACCAGGCTATTCCTCTGGGCAGCCATACTCGTAAATAAATACAGGTTGTGAAAGTAAAGGAGCAAGGGCAGCTGTAGGACACATTGGGTGAATTACTTTCCCCTCTACAGCACACAGATGATCCCAGTCGCAGAGCTTTTTCTATTTATTTATGATGACTGATACATAGTTTGTACTTGATTTTAAGGAAAAGTTACAATGAGGAGTAACTTAATGTGCTGTTTTCCAGGAAATGTATGGCAGAGCTGGTATTCATCAATGTGGAGCACACGTGACAGGTTGTCTGATGGGAGAGGAAAACCTGCACTCGACCCAAAGTGCATTCAGAGAAGACTTAAACGAGAAACTAGATGTTCTTATATCCCACTCTGTTACTCAAACAGTGCCCAAAAGTAACTCTAGCCTGCTTTTTCTTCTTTACATCGCCTCTCTTTCAAGGGTGTGAGGAAGTATTTGGCACCTTCTGTTGTCTGCATCCCATGCTCGTAGATAATCTGGGAATTTTCTCTTTTAACCACATTATGTATAATAGACAAAAATGTAGGGGACTGGAGCTGTACTCAGTGTATTTCCCCACAGCTTTTCTCCTGTGAAGATTTTTGTGTCGTTCCTCTGTGCAATTTACAGGATGTGTGGTCATGGAAGGGAAGTTCCATAGTACTAAAAGGCCTAAAGCAACCCCAGGACAAGAGCTCTTATCCTGTGAGAAAAATTTCAGAGTCAAGGGGTTTTTTTTTCATAGTTTCTACTCCCGTGTTAGGTGTAAGCAAATTATTTTTCCCCATCACTGGACAGACCTGCCACCTTATGGGTCTGTGTCCTTGAGAAGACTCATCCTCTACAGTAAATGCAGAAACACCTAATTCCTCCCTAAGCTCTTGCAGAATGACAGACGGAGCCAGTGCAGCAGGTCATATTCCTGCTAAACTCACACAAGTTATATTTCCTTCACAGATCCAGCCCTTCTGGAGCTTCTTCTCCACCCACATGTAAATAGCCTCCTTTAGAGCTCTGCAAGCCAGGACTGAGCAAACTGACAGGTCCCCTCTGCTACCCTTTATACGCTGTAACATCATCTCTGGTACCCACACACAGTGGCCAGAAAGGTGCCCACTCCTTTGGTAGGTAAATGGCATCTGGTTCACAGAGCAACACAGAACAGAAATACCTGCACAGACAAACAGCTGTTCTCAAAGATCCTCTGTGCACTGCTAATGGCACTGAACACGACCTTCAAAAATTCATTGGGTAGTATATTAACTCTCCTCAAAGCATGAATTTATAGAAGAAGGGAAAAAACCCCAAAAATCATCAAGACTGAAGAGCTTTCCTTTTCAGGACAAAGGTGTTCTGGTAAATTAAAAAAAAAAAAATATTTTAAAATGAATTTAAATAATTATAAGCGATGAACAGCCTGAAAATATTCCCTTCCCTGCCCTTTTTAATTTAATGAGGGGCATTAGTTAACACTGCCAATAATAGACTGCTGTGGTAACTCATCACTACCACTACAACCCAGCTGTAATCAGACAGAAAGGTATCAACGGTTGGCCAGTGCAATCATTACCAGAATGAGATTATTCAAAGAAAGAAAAAAAAGAGCAAGAGGGTTTTTTTTTAAAAAAGGAACCTTTGTTTATTTGATTAACTCCTTACCATCTATTTTAATTCTTTCCTCTTCTGCATGTAGTCATTTTCCACTCATCTCTCCCAGCTCCCCTGCTTGCTTTGCTTAGCAATGCACTTCTTGCAAGCACATGAAAACTATTCCAATGGTACCAATCATGCATATTCTCAAAAGGCAGGCTTACCCTAAAAAGCACTCAGAGTCAGAACAAGATGCAAGACAAGTGGATCCAGCAAATGAATAGGAGGCATCACAGTGAGACAATTATGATGAATATAAATAAGCTGGCGAAAAGAAATATCATTTCACTGAAACATGCAATTTTGCTGAACCCAAAATCATTCTTGGAGACAAATCTGTCTTCAGAGAGCTTTCAGGATGAGGATTTTTGAGGTTGCGTCAGCTGTGATCAAAGAGAGCAACATCTCAGATATTTATACTGAGTCTGTCCTCATCCTGCAATGGCAAATCTTGAATGTTAGAATTGCCATTATCTGACCATCTCACGGTGCAAAGTTCACAAGAGCCATTTTTGGGAAGGAGAATGTTTTCAAAGCCAGTTAGTCCACACCCTCTCTTGCTTTTGTTTAGATGTCACAGTGCAGCCCTAGGTAGAAATACCTGAGCCAATCCAGCATGAAACAGCTGGAGTACAGAGAGCAGCACAGACACGCTCAGCTGCCCAGAGCCATGAGGTGGAGATGATCCCCAGCTCCAGATGCTGCAGTGGGGGCAGCTCGGACAGGTACCTCCATACAGAGCTGCACAGCCTCCTCTGGACATCCACAGCCTCCTCTGGACATCCACAGCCTCCTCTGGACACTGCACACACCTCTCTGCTTTAGCCTGAACAGTCAAAGCTGTAACAGCTCGTGGAGCACTGCACATTTCTGACATGGTGCAGTAAGTCAGACAAATCCACTCACCCCAACACTGGCAGTAATTCTGGTTAGTAACGATCTACAGGATTAAAACCATCCAGCAAAATACAGCAGTTTTGAGGGGTTTATTGTAGGTTATTTCTTTTCCTTTTCTCTTACTTTTTTGCCCATTAGGGAATTGCTAGTTGTTCCAAACTGATATTAATTGGCTCACAGCTCCACATACATTGTCAAACTGCTGGTCAGCTGGCGGGCACATCGTGCTTTCCCAGCAGATTTCTTTCACAGCTGGATTTGCCATCTGAAAGGTCCTTCCCATTTCCAGCTCTGCAATCCTTCCAGGCAGAAGGGAGAAGAGGAAGAGACAGATGCCTTTCCACAGAGATATAACAGCCCTAGCAGGTTCTCAGCATGTCAATAACAATCTAATCAGGCTGCATTATACTGAGGGGAAAATGAGGTCTCTGACTTTGCCAGAACACTTCACACATCCGCCTGCTCTTACAAACACATACAACACACTCCAGTTTCCAGATGCAGATAAGGATAACCACAGTGTGGAAAACAATCCAAGAACTAGTCTAGCCAACTCCTAGCTGGACCTCAGCCTCTTTCCACCTCCTCTCCTTTCTCTGGAATAGCAATCGCTGCCTGTAAATTTAATGAAATTTCACAGACAACTGCTCTGTGTTGATGTCACAGACAGTGCCCTGCTGCTCTGAGCATACACAGGAAAGCTGTCCCACCTTGCTTCTCCCCCTGTCCTGGTATAATCACAGGGAAACCTGCAAACCTAGCTATGCCCAGGAAGTAGGAATTTATACTGGAAGAGTCCTAGTGGCACCCTGAGAAAGAACAGCTGCAAGGACCTCTCCTCCCTACATAGGCAACCAATTGTACAGAAATGTCCTGCAGCTCACCAAAAAATAGTGCACCAGGATTTTCTGAGCAGTCCAATTCCTACCAGAGCTCCCTCCCTGGGCAGGGCTGATTGAAGCTGACCTAACCCTGACTGCAAAACTGAGGGTCTGATGCTCAGATGACCATAGTTAGCCTGAATTAGTCACTGACTTGTGAATCAGAGAGCAATGAACCACCACAGACAGCAGAGCTGCGTGCTGGCTGCTTCTCCAGTGTGCTCCGAGGCAAGGACTCATACCCAGTAGCACTCTTTTCCCTTTGGAAAAAAAAAAAAAAAAAAAAAAAAAAAAAAAAAAAAAAAAAAAAAAAAACAAAAAAAANAAAAAAACCAAAAACCAAAAAAAAAAAACCACCCAACAAATTATAAACCAGCAAAATAGGATTCTGAGTCCAGACTCACTGCCTGCAGGAAGGAGGAGGATATACTTTTTTTTTTCTTTCCTGGCTGATTACCTAAAGAAAAAAAATTACTAGCTCCAGTGAATGAAAAAGAACCTTTCAGTCCAAAGTCCTCAGTCAGGCCATCCAAATTCCTGGTTGCCTTGATCTCTTTTCCAGCCAATGAGCTCCTCTTGTGCTCTGACTGATGGTGTTGTATATTTAAAAATGTGTTTATTCTGACAATTTGCTCCTCTTTTATGTAAGAGGACAGGCAAGCAACTCATCCTCCAAACCTCAAGGAAAGAGCACAAACCTTGGCTGCAAGACTATTTGGCTCCCTGAAGACTGTTGATCCTTCGACAAGCTGTTATTCCATCCTTAAAGGATGTACTTACCCTGAAAAAGAAAATGCACACACAAACATACAACTGAGTATTAAGAGCTTTGGTAGATCTGTGACTCTGGCCTTGTGACTAAAGTGTCAGCTGCTTCTGCAGAAATGGACATGGTAGTGGAAAAAAAAATCCCAAACCAAAAAACAAAGGAAGGGCGAACACCAAACTGCCCACAGCTGGACTGAGCTGAACTTCCATGGCTAAGCCACTAACACTGGGTTCTCCTCCGTGCCTCAGTGTCAGTGAGGTTATGGAAACCAGAGAGGCAAACAAATGGGAATTTCTAAACAGATCGAGGGCTAAAGGAAGGGGAAAAAAGGGTGTGGGGGAGAAAAGTCAGAGAACATCCGTTCTGTGGAGGGCTGTGTGTTTCTCAGGGTACCCAGGAGAAGGGGAGATATGCCTGTACAAGAGAGGTCAGCGGGTATCAGATCACATCACCCCTTTCCTCTTTTCCTTGGCTGCCTCTTAACACTCCCTTTTGAGTGCATTTCCCTTCGGTTGTGGGAAAAGCATATTCCACCAGCCCTCTTAAAAAGCATGTTGCAGTGGCACTGCCTGAAATAGAAACCAGACTTTTGTCTTCAAGACCCCTGCCTCAGCCTCTATTGCTAAGGCCTGGCCTTAATCTGAGCAGAAAAGACAACTGGAAAGGTGTGCACAATCCCGCTGTATACCCAGAGAGCACAGGAATTACTCCAAACAGAGCTGGTGGGGCTCTTTATTCCCTTTTACTCCCTTTCCCTAATGAGTTCACCCCTGGTTTTAACAGGAATGCCTGCACAAATACATCTCCACCTCTGCATAAGCCTCTGCATGCTCAGGGGTCAGCAGCCCTGAAAATGATGACCAGACAGCCACATGATGAATGGAGCACAGGGACCAGATTAAAATAGACTTTCAAATTAAGTCCAATTTCAATAAATCCCCCTATTTTTGTTACTGTTGGCTAGTTTAAACTGCATTTAGTGTCTACCATTTGTCTTCTTTTTGCACAACCCTTTTGTAGTTAGCAGAGATGCCTTTAACAAAACCAAAAAGAAGCACATGAGCTCCTCATCTTCCAGGTTACACCCTCACACTCCATGGTCTCATTCCCAAGGGTTTCCCCATTTAAAGTCACTCCTGATATCCAGACCCTGATCTCCTGGGATGTCACCCAGGTGCTGTCCTGGGGCGAAACGGGGAAGAAGGTTTCACTGAGGGCTGGCCAGGAGAGGGGACATGACCTCCATGGAGGTAGCAGCCAGCCATGAGAGCCAGGGGAAGCACCAGCCAGGCTGAGTGAGTCCCTGCCCAGTCCCTGCCTCCAGCTGAGCTGCTGGAGGACACCAAGCACCCTGCCCACAGGGCAGGACCCAAGTGCTCTCCACCATGCCCAGTTCCAGGCCGCTAATAAGAATGAAAATGGATAAGAAATTCATGCCTCGTTATCTTCAGATGGCATCGACTCTGGAACACAGCCAGACAGCCATCCTGGACCGGCAGCTTCCTTGCAAAAAAATTTCCTGCAAAACCTCCTACCTGTGGCAGTCCTGCACTTCCCACCCACATGGTTTATCCTGAATCTTTCCAGATGGGACATGTGGCACTTAGGGACATGGTTTAATGGTGTAATTGGCAGTGCTAGATTAACACTTGGGCTCTATGATTTCAGAGTTCTTTTCCAACCTAACCAGCTCTGTGATTCAGACGGTGCTGGAAGGGCTCGTGAACTCTGGGGCACTGTGTCAGGGCTGCACAGATCCCATTGATCTCCTCCCTTTTAACTTGGCGGAAAGCTCAAGTTTTCAAAAACGATTCTGTTTAACCTCTGTGAGGAAGGAAAGATCTCAGGGATTTGAGTGCTCATCATCTTAACGCTGCATTAGCGGGTGAAGGAGCTTGTTTGGGATTCTGCTCAGGGAAGGGCGGCTCAGAGGAGCGGGTCAGGGAATGTCAAAAGAGGATCAACACAGAAGATGGTTGTGTTTTTCAACGAGCTCTGCTGCTAAACGTGCCAGAGAACAGGAGCTAGGAGGGAGGGAAAGGGTGTATGATGACATGGAGGAAGGGAGAGAAAGCCTTAGCCAGCAAGACAAGCATCCTGAGTCACACTGCTGGGGAGGTAAGGCTGCATTGCCAAGGAAAGGCTGACAGGGGAAGTCAGATGCCTGGAGTAATTCCACAATGTTATAAAAAAATGAAAGTAAATAAATAAATTTACAAAGGCTTGGTGCAATTCTAGCCACAACCAGAATGCAAAATCCCACTGATGTGAACACCAGTCACCCACAGCTCCGACTGCCAGAGCTGCCCCTGTTTGTGTGTACGAGTGAGGGGATGAGCGAGGTGAGAAGAAGCCCATGCCAGGGGTTTGGATGAGCTGCAACCCCGAGCTCGTGCAGAGCACCTCCTGATTAATCAGCCAGGCACGCGAGGCAGAGAGCTCCATCCACAGCTCCCACGGCCACCACCAGCATCGCTCCACGCAAGCGTCGAGAGGAGCCGTGTGCTCGGTCCCAGCCCCAAACCCCGGACTGGGAGAGAGCTGAGTCCTGTGCCCGCCTCAGCCCCGCCTTGCTCGGGCTTGGAAGCACCACGGCTGTGAACATGGCCAAGATGAACATTTTTAGATGAGAGAGAAGCTTGTTTTGCTGACTCATAGATGTGATTTTCATAAAGATGCAGGGAATTTGTTGGACTCTGGTTTCACTTTGCTTACATCTCCACAGCTTCTTTCTATGGCTATAATCCTTTTCTTATTTACTTTTAATTTCTGCTGTAAAACCTCCTACATTTCACTGAGCTTTTAATTAGAAATGCAACAATGAAAATCTGATTTTTTTTTAATATATACCAAAAGCACTATGCTACACACCAAGGCCTTTGAAAACACACCAGGGTTTCTCTGCCAGCAAACCTCAGCCATTTTTTTTCAAATGACAACGTGTAAAGTGAATACAAAATCCTGAAAAATGAAAAAAATGTTTTTTCCATCGTTACTTAGGCATTAATAAAGCACAACATTTCATAGTCCTCTGAGAACTGGGGTAAAGTTGGGACCGACGACAGGAGGAAACCATATTTCCATTTTGTCTTGTAAATATTTTTCTTGCAGTGCTTTGCTTCAACACCAAGGGTCTAAGGACCGAGGCACAACAGTGTGTGTAGGCAGAAATAAGATCTTTCATTAGGTGAACCGGAATAGCTGGGAAAATTAGATAAGTTTGCAGGTGCTTCCTAACCAGTCTCTCTCACACAGCCACTAAGACAAATCTATTGAAACCCCTTGAGCTGGAGAGCTCTGAGGGCTCCGCTTAGGTCTGCTTTCACTCCTTGTTTCCAGAAGCACAAGTGCTTTCTACAGCTTACCTGACTGAAGGGCAAGGATTAGATCTCTTCAGTTTCAGAGAAGGGTCTTCCCACTCCTTAAACCAGCCAGAATCACTCCAATTCTTAAGTTGCTTTGCTTGCTCCCAGGCTCCCTTGTTTTCAATGGCCAAAAGAGTGATTTAGAACATAAACACACAAACCCCATAAAAAAGCACAGATAAAACTAATCCCCTAGTATGAAATATCATATCCACTCTTCTTAGTCCCTTCACAAGTTCAATTCTCACCAAAATCCACATCAGATAATGTCTGGTTGCTCCTGGAACAGTGACCTTGTGGTGTAGCTGCTGGAGAGCAGAGCAGATGCCACCCTCTTTCATACCCCTGTGACCAAGCCACCAGCTTCATCCCAACTCCATAAACTTCATGGAGAGAGAGGGAGGAGGAGGTTAAAATGCCCAGCAGTTTGCCATTCCCAGGCAGAACAGAACTGCCATTCTGAGAACTCAGCAGATATGGATGGAAATCATTGATGGAAAAAAGGGACACCAGAGACTGCAGAGATCACTCCTGGTGATCTGAGTCTCAGCTTCGCAGTGTGAGGGGCTTCTGTGCATATGCGCGGAAGGAAAATGGCTCTCAGTGCTGCTGAAAATGATCTTAAACTTTGAAAATAAAAGCAATGATTGTGAAAGAGGTGACAAGGTTGTTCTGGATACTCTAATTGAAAAGTGCTGCCATTTTCCTGCCTCCTCTGGATATGGCACTGCAGTTAATCAGAATTCAATGATAAATAGTGCTGGAAAGGAGAAGGGGTTTTATTTGCTCTAAGCAGAGGATGGTCAGCAGAAAATCCATGAGGGGCTGTGAGGCAGACATCAGCCTAACCTGGCACACGGACACATCACAGGATTTCAGCATCATCAGGAGCAGCAACCACCACGTTTAGAGCTGCTGAAGCCATGCTCACAGCTCAGCAGCCTGCAGAGCTCTTTCACACCCCACCAGCAGACCTCAGCAATGGGGCTGAACTCAGATGCTTTAGCAAAAGGCAGTGCAGAAAGCCCAAAAGATGACTGAATATGAAGTTTTTCTTTGGAAGAACAATGGAAAAATCATCCAGCCGGGATCTGAATGAGTAACTGGTCCTGACACCTGAACTACCAGCAATCCCAAGGGCTTCTTTAAAAAAAGTAACAAAATCACAAGATTTGTCAGCAGATTTTCATTATGAGGAAGCTGAGGTCAACCATATTTCTAAATTAATTTTCTAGTACATCTTGGTTAGACTTTAGGTAATAGTCCCTCCTC